>JAHQZX020000376.1:0-12465 GCA_019804575.2 Pseudotulostoma volvatum | reverse complement strand
GAGTGGAATGGTCGCCGGGCAGTCTTTGGAGGGGCAGGGAAGAAGTTAGATACCTTTCTGTCTACACAACTAAATGAAAAACAGAAAGCCAAAGCCAAGGAATAAAACTTTCTATAGATCTCACCAAGCGCTTTCTATTTATATAAATATTATTTAATTTTGATTATTTTTAGTGAAGTTATGGTTGTTGGAAAATCTGGTTCTCCTTGGTAGGGTTGGGGGTGTGTGGTTAGGGAAAGGGGGTGTGCCTTGAGAGGTTTCCTACATGTATATAGGGAAATATTTATGTATAGGGAGCCGCTGAGCCCCCGGGGATATTCAGTTGTTCCTGTTCCGTTCGCCCACAACCCCTTTTCCGTAACTTAAATGAAGAAAGAATTAGAACCAATATCACCTTGCATATACCATGCGTACCCGTTACGTACCAACAGTAGTAGTGTATGTAATTGGCAACAAGGTTGAATGACTGGATTAATGCAAAGTACTACAGAATGATAGGATCAGGATGCATTAGAATGTTAGCAAGTTAAAGGTGGTTATATACGCGCCGAAGCAACACTGCCTTTATTCACTCCCTGCTTTGGCCAATCACTGGCCGAGAATATTGATTAGTAACTTTTCATACCATACAACTGTATAATATACATTTTATACATCTTATATCCTACTTGTCTGGACGAAACATCCCTATGCAAGGACACGGCATTATTATTGTGACGGACTAGGCTGTCTGACGAGTTCGCCGCTGTTTCGACGACGTGGCAGTATTAATTAGAACGCTCGGGCTTCTTGCCTTACCCGCAGATATTGTGAATTCGTAGAGAATATTATGCCGCACTGAGCCTAGTCCGTCACTGTGTTTGGATGATAACAAGAACCCGAATTACAAGCCTATCGCTTTGAATGGAACTTCCTCTGTCCGGTCAGCTCATAAAATCGACAAGTTTGGAAATGCTCCCACTAAGGAGGGTGCAGCTACCTCTGCTACGAGAAGCCCTAACTAGTATACCTACTGATCCTAGCAGTTTCGTTTCTCAATTCACTCAAGCTCTTATTGAGCAAATGGATCGTATGTTGTGGTATTGCTTTTTACCGGCTTGAAACAGTTATTCAAGGACTTTATAGATTTTCTCAATGATTCGTTTGGGGATTTCTCCCGAGTCGAATCACAATTCGACAGTGGGCACTTGCAGAGTTCCACGCTCGAAAAGAGAAGTTGAAGGAGATGAGATTGTCAAAGCCGCGATTGGGTATTCACCTCTCATTTGATTTGTGGACATCACCCTTGAATAACCATTCCATTATTGCTGTGGTGCCACATTTTATTACTTGAAAATGTTGCCGCCAAACCAAGTTGTTGGCGATTCGTCAGTTTCGAGGCCGCCATTCGGGCGAGAATATCACCAGTGTTCTTCGTCGAATCATCAAAGAGAACAAAACCAAGGCACATTTAGTTTCTTTATTTAGACAATGCAACGAGCAACGGCCATGTCCTTCGGTGGATATCACCGGACATGTCCAGCGAAGGGCAAAATTGTCACTGAATTCACTACCTAGCCCATGTGACAAATATGATTGCCAAGTTGGTCCCACTTGGGCAAAGCCAGAAGAATTTATCAGTAATTTTTATCGGGCAGAATCTGCGGAACGAGAAGGTAATTTCAACGAAATTGTAAATATTTAGTCTTTAGGCTGAGCTCAGAACCTGATTCGGCGTATTCGTGTAACGCCAGAGTGACATCAGGAATTCAAGAGCGGTCAAAACGACATAGAAACTCGGAAAGAGCACAATAAACTTGAGGCATGGAGCATCCGCCCCTTTTTTGATTTCCATTTTGACTCTCTAATTTACAATTGTAGCTAATACAAAGTAATGATATTCGTTGGACTTCACTCTTCGTTTCGATTAGGCGGGCATTGAAATTCCGAAAAAGGACCCGAGTCTATTCAGCTGAATGTGTCAGGGACCTAACATATAGTACGCTGACTGGATGACCTATCAAGTCATCCATTGGGCCTTTTGGCGTTGTGGTGTAGTGGTAAAGTCAGTACCTGCTGCCTCACAGAATGCGATATTGGAAAGTGTGAGCCTCTGACTCGATATGACTGGGAGGTTTTGGAGAGAATGCATGATTTCCTCCAGTATTATGAGGCGAGATTATCCAATGAAGGTATACTCCGATCCAGCTTATATCTGGCTGGTAATTGGTGCGGCACAATGTGCATTGAAGAAATGTTAGAGCTACCATGACCTCTCTACTAGTAGCGCAGCTTATTATGCTGCTGAAGTTCTCTAGCTTAGCCGCGAATGGAACTGGCTACGGCAGGAACTGCTCGGGAATGGCGAGAGGAGCCATCACTATAACAGGCCAAGAAAAGCAGTAAAGCAGCTGTGGAAGAAGAGTATAAAGGCCGGTTTGGTGCATCGCTTTCTCAGCCAAACGATACTTCCATTTCCCAGCGGCGGAGAGCAGGGCTTTCATTGCATCGGAAAATCGAAATCGGCGAGCGGGTTCATGTTGAGTTATACCAATCATACATCAACCGTGATCCTAAGGAGCAATTCCGAGCGGACGACTTGACTACCAGAATTCTGCAGCCTGACTCGGCCCGCTTTTCTTTTGGCATTCTCACAATACCTGCAACAAGCGCCGAATGTTAGAGGGTTTTTGGTAGTGCAAAGCCACTGATTGTAGAACGTCGAAGCTGGCTCATTTCCGATACAATTGAGGCTAATGAATACTTAAAAGCTTGTTTTGATAATCTAGAAGAAAAATCTACTGACCAGGCAAGCCAACCTTAAATAGCTGTAGAAGAAAGTGATGTCGATTGCGATTGCGGTGAAGAGAGTGCTGAGGACAACGACGGGAAGACCGAGGGAGAGGATCAGGCGTTGCTACTAGTGATACGGGATGTATTATATGACTATACTGTACTCCAATGACCACTAGCACTACATATGTAGTACCTAGTAATCTATACATCCGAAACAACATCGCTTAGGGAACACTGTGACTTCTGTATTCTAATAATATGGTGGAAAATGAGTAATAATAAAGCGTTGATGAAAGCACCCTGTTAGCTGTACTACTTTCAATGCTCAGGTGGCTCAAGGCCTTTTCATTTTTGGCAGGGGCCTTCTCCCCAGATCTGGTGCCTGATATATACCAGTATAGCCAGAAACGCCCTTCTTAACTTTCTAGAAGTTGTAGCTATTAATTAACATTCGGAGGGACCTAGACGTTAACGGTCGGCTCCCTTGGACCAAATTCACGGTGCCGGATTTTGATTCAAGCCCTCGAGCTTCAGGGGAGGGAACTTGCTTTCGTGAAAGATGCCACCTGGTACCATATACGCATGACAACGCAACTGAATGGGCCGCGGCTTGGCCTTTTAGGGCATCGTTAATTGTTATTATTCTAATTGGCGCTGATAGGGCCTTGGCACTGTCGACACCATATAGTACCTGCATCTTTCTGTATATCTGACTGAACTGGTCCGAAGTCGCAGCAGCAGCAGTCCTCAACCTCCCAGCTTACCCACAACCTTGCTTCTGCGGGAATTGGTCATACGACTAACTATTGCACGATGTGAAAGAAGGACCTAAGTGGGATCACGCCGCTGTGTTGTGCAGAAAGCAATCTGCAGGTTACCTGCAATTTTCTACCTCTCCATAGTTATCCGGGTATGATACAAGTTGGCGAAATTTTGATTTAAAGCGCCAGCGCGCGTCTTACTATTTCTGCCCACGTGACCGCGTTCTTAGGGAGCTAAAAGTTTTTTAACTTTCCACTAGTCACTAATCTAGCTATCCAATTTGGTAAAAAATAATTTCCCAATCGCGTGATTGACCGCCTGGGTCCACGTCTAAATCCTTACTTTCAAATGAATGTTCTTGCCCAACGCAGTTAACCCTACTGATATCCTCTTTGCTATACTTATTGATTGGCCCTTAAGATGGACTCCAGGCGTTGAGGCAGGTGTACAAAAGCTCTCCCAGTTCAGTCTTTCCTTTCAAAACTGGATGACCTTTCCTCTAAAGTCTTGCCTCCTGTATTGACTGCAGGACTAAACAAACCGTGTCAAATCGTATCAAATCCCCGAAAATGCGTTGCTAGTCGTGCAGTCTTGGGAAACTTGGACCCCAATAATGCTCCTGTGACAAAACGATTCATGCCGGTATCTATCTCACCAAGTCTAGGGCACCATAAAACTTTAGCAGAAAGTACCACTTCTACTGTTACCGAAACGTGCGGGAGACCACGTATCGCTCGATCCAAGAACCCTCCCATTGTCTTGGCGCCTATCGCACCAAGACCCAATCCCCAATTTCTAGCATGGAACAACAGTCAACAATTTCAAGGGACCCTCCAAAGCCGTCGGGCTGCTAGAAGGGCTGGCAGGACTCCTACTCCCACACTTCAACCACCTCGCATCCCTACTCCGCGTTCGATACCTGAACCCTCTTTCTCTCTCTCCCCGATCTCAATATTCTAGGCTTACTATCTTCGCCACAGCCTCAGAGTCAGCGTGAGGATACTGCTTTCATACCTCCAGCAGACTAGAAGCTACTTGAGAACCTCCACCTTGAACTTGAAAAAGACCAAATGGAATTCTGTGAGAGGTGCAAAGAGAAATGGTTCAAAATGAGGCTTAGAGTCTACAAGCTGTGGCCCGAAGCTATATGTTACCAATGTTGGAACAAGGACCGGGCAATACAGGGGTGGTGGGGATTTCTTCTTTTTGGCCGCTAACAACATGGATCCTGGTGCAGGTCTACTCACTCTACCCGCTTTAAGCCAAGTGGAGGAGATGGTTATTGCTCGGGCACATGTACAGATGGTCATAAAGCGTGTTCGTGGTCATCAGTACCATTGTGTAAGCTTTATGCAAAATAATATTAAGCTCTTTGATGCACTGCCTCTCATGCCCAAAGATCTTGATATGGTCTCACTCCCGCCCAAAGACGCTAATAAAGATAACCCCAGGTATTACCGCTAATGTACGGTTCCTTTGATCTTGGCTGTACAATCCATTCTCTTTTGAGCCTTCCCGTGAAGAATCGGTCTTCCGATCTGTCAAAAGCGACCCTGAAATCTTTGCAGAATACTTTCAAACACATCCGGTATCTCATCATTGATGAGAGATTGATGGTCAATCTCGAGCAGCTGTCCTTGATTGAGGCCCGTTTGCAGCAGATTTTCCCCTCTCGCAGCTTAAAGCCATTTGGAGGCTTGAATATCCTGTTGTGTGGTGACTTTTATCAACTGCCGGTGTGGCTCTGTATGGACGCCGCCCAAAAAGCAAAGACCTTTATTTGATATCGGGCCAAATAGCATATCGAGCCTTTGATCGAACGCTCCAGTTGACTAAGCTTATGCGTTAGCAAGGAGAAGATCCTGTTGCTGTTCATTTTTGGGAGGCATTCACTAATTTGAGAATCTCTTCGAGAGGAAGACTGGCGTTTGCTCTGCACCAGCATGCGTGTTTACTTTACCAATGAAGAGGTCCGAGATTATAATCATCCTCGACTTATCGACCTGCAGGCACCTGTGGTTAAGGACAAAGCAGGACACACTGACCCCGGAGTAAGTCAAGCCTCTTCTGATGAGGCTGATAATCTTGATGCAGAGGTTTGCTTGTGTATTAACCATGCTCTCTAGAAATCTCTGGACCGAGCATGGTGTAAGGCAGCAGGTGCTGACGTTACCACTACACTACACGCCCAAAAGACCTAATGGATGACCTGGCAGGTCATCCAGTCAGCATACAATGTGTCAGGTCCCCGACATATGGTTTGGTAAATGGTGCTATGGGTACTGTTAGGGATATCTTTTGGAAGGGAGGTCAGGATCCCGCGTCCGACATGCTATATGGGCTTATGGTAGGCGGGAATGATAAAGGATAAGATTGATATTAGGCTGCCTAGCAAGAAAGACTTTGCGTTGGGGCTTTCCTATGTTGCGATTTCACAGGTGAAGAAGTCGTCTGGCCTGCTTTTTGAGGCAGGGTTTGATTATGAAACTTTGGTCACGTTATAAATGATAGAATGAGAGACAGGGCTATAGATTCGGCCATTTGTGGTAAGTAAATGATTGAATAAATAAATGGATAAGTTTTTTGTGGCTGGGTTTTCTGAAGCTAGAGACACCCAGGCCATTTCCATGCATCATCCATCCTCCCTATCATCATACCAGAACGCACGTGACGAGTCCGTCTTTAGTCAGCTCTTTTTATAGTACACTATGTTTGGGCTGAGGCGAGCAAACCCCAGCCCTTCCCCGCGCTTTTATCATTTAACACAACGTATCAAATTCACAATGTTTAGGCTTATTCTCTAGGATGATGTCTAGATATACCTCGTTGGATGTTTCAATTCCAACATGCTAGTAGCTATGTATCTGCGCAAGAAGCCTAGTATTCGGTTATGGTCCGTGATGATTAGTGACTTCTCCTGACCCTTCAGGCCGAAAGTATGGGTCTCCGATACTGAAAAGTTGTAGAACCCAAAAATTCGGCATTTCTCTTGATTTTAAGTATATAAGAATACTCAATCATGTGTTGTTGTTGATGCTATTTGATGTGGTTTTCACGGTCTCAGGCACCGCGAGGTTCATTCCGCATTCCGCAAGGCTTCAATAATACTATTATGATAGTAAGGTAGCAATCGAGGAGCTGTGATACCTGGCAGTGACGGGAATGCATCGGCATGCAGGGAACGAGACACATCCTCAAGCTTGTAAGAAAGCTTGTAAGAATAAAAAATATTTGTATCAGGCTAGGTAGCGAGTTTTCAGTCAAACCTTGACGGTGCCCAGAACACATGTTAATGTTGATGTTATTGGCGAAATCTAATTCACTCCCTATTAAGGTATCTTGTCGTAAGCGGTGCGTGCTGAAGTAAAGGAAGTATTACATCGAGATCGGGGTTACAGGCCTAATACGAACTATATGCCTACAGTATCGATACTCTTCTTATTAGGGTTGGTGGTTTAAGTGGGCCTTTACCAGGTTTTCGCTCGTGGGCTATAGTCATACATACCACTCAATTTCTATCACACAGATCATATGAGAACACTTTCATGGTATTGCAGACGGACTAGAATCCATGAGGTAACCACAGCTGAACATACCGCATTTTAAGGCTCAGTCTAGCGTTCGTATTCAAATTCGAATACCGCTCCTAGAACTTAGTAGACAAAGGAAATATTGATGGGCGTAGTGAGAACGCGAGTAAAGATATTGAGAAATCAGGCAGCTGAGTCAGCTCGCTCTGTCATCTTGTTCGTCTTTCAACGTCGATTCGACGATTTTTCCCAGAATCGTCTTCACCATCTCACCATTCCCTCTATCTTCCTGCTTGCTCTCGATTTCATTGATCAAGTGGAAAGCCTTTTCGCGGAGCTGGGTGACAACATTTCGGGTATGGGCGAAGCTTCCCGTACTCTCTATGTAACCCACCGCATAACGCTTAACTTGCTCATCTGTTGTTTTTTGCTTCAGAATATTTATTAATTGAAGATTGTCGGGGTCTGAGCGAATGCTGTGGATGATAGGGAACGAGAATTTGCCTTCGGTAAGGTCCTCGCATAAGCCCTTATTTTTTGTGTAGGTAGTGCTGGACAAGTTGAGATAATCATCGCAAATCTGGAAAATCAGACCCATGATGTTCACAAGCGGTACACAATCACTATAGCCAGAATAAATTAACACTGGCCCTTTTCACTCCTAAGCAGGTAGATATAGAGACTCCAACACATACTGTTCTGTGTCGCTTTCAGCTTGCATAAGCTTGACAGCGAGTCTGAAGAGCCCCCCCGTCTTATTTGCCACCATTTCTAGATACTCGTCCTCAGTGGGACAGATCAAAGTGTCACGCCAGAAAATCTCCATTCCCTGGCCTCTATGTAGATTTAACAGCTCCCGCACGTATATATCGATCACTGCCGGATTGTTCAGCTTCTGAACCTCCTGTAGAGCAAGGAAATAAGCATAATTCGCCGAGTTAATGGTTTGCGCGGTGCCAAAGATATTATGGGCAACTGGAACGCCTCTCCTGAGGATTGAAGAGTCTTCAACGTCGTCGATACTGTCATAGAGCATTTCTCTTAGCAACCGGCCAAACATGGTCCGTGATACGACTTACAGCAAGGATGCTGTGTGTAGCATCGCCACCACGTTGGTTATGATAGCTAAACTGCCTGCCGGGACCTTGAGCCAGGAATTAAACGCGGTGATAAGTTGTCGCCTAATATCCTTCCCCGGGTGCTTCAACATATACTCATAGGGGCCCAGCAGCATCTTGTCCTTCTCTGGTGACCATAGGCCATCATGAATCTTCGTCCAATCGATGCTCGACCAGTTCCGATCATATCTAGTCTCCGTGCCGAGATGAAGTCTCCGTTTGGATGAGCTCATCCACTCGCCTTCTGAAATGAGGGGCATCACGGGAGGCCTTGACCCTGTGGCAACAGCACCGCCATTTGTCACCCCGGTCGAACTGGTTCGCGGCGGAATCAGAGCGGGAGAATGCAAAGCTTCTGGTGGCATGGCAAAATCACCCTATATAATCTCTCCACCTGAAACTTAGATTGATTTACAGGGTTGAAAAAAAAAAGAAAATCAGTATCAAATCAGGCAAAGTTGGATGATAAGTCAGAGTGATCCGATGAACAGGTTAAGAACAGGCTGAACAATCGCAATGTGGGGTTTTGTTGTGGTTTATGCATGTTGTTTCAAGGCAGCAACTGCACTTGCGATAAAACCTCATCCGAATATCACATCACGGTCAAGTCAGAACCGATCAAAGACTAACATAACAATACATATGATAATCGATATATGTTAACGGACATGTACGTCTAAGTAGATATGTACAGGATGTATCTAAACAGATGGGCAGGAATTTCTTCCCGCAGATAATAATGCATGCAATAATAACCTACTTACTGCCCGGTGAGCTGTGGTTGGTGCACATGGTTAGGGTGGCAGCGCCCGGAGGATCCCTTCACCCGGCCAACCGCTTTGCACTATGTGTTTCCCTTCGGTACCTTCTGGTAGGTACCTATTAATAATGTATTATAATAATAAACAAGCCATAGTGTCATATTAACTTATTTTTTATTGTTGTGGGTATAATCGGTAAGGGCTTGAGGAGCTACAGTCAGTTCTGAGTTGATACATAGCTCTGGCTAATTCTTGGGTTTAGTAGTTACCGTATCTCCACGGATTTTTGACTACGGCTTCTACATACCTTTCTTTTTTACTTTCCTGCTGGTGCGCTGACTCATTCTTTCAAATTAAATCCAAGTATTAAACCTCAACGACCTATAGGGGTTTCCTATGGAGGCTTTGTTGGCGCATTCGTTCGACTACCTGTCCTCCTATGACGCGAGCAAGATCCGGAAGGGCCTGCGGCAGGTCGAAGGACTACTGGCTCAAATTTGTCTTTCGCGGTCCAAACAAGCGGCGACCGACAAGCGAAAGCCGGTGGGATCGTCATCACCCCCGGCGGCGAAGGATCTAGACGAACTTGAGGGTGATCCAGCTTTCAGGGAGTTCTTTAAGCTACAGGAAGGGTTTCAATGGAACGGTATGTGGAAAACATGTTTGTCCATTACTAGCATTGCAACTAAACCTGTTGTTAGTCGCTATTCGTCTCGTTGCTTGCCTCGAGCACCTCCTAAGCAAAAGTAGCAGTGGCACATATGATTTACTTATCATCTCTGCCTTGGACCTGATCCAGGGAGTCCTTCTCCTTCATCCGCCATCTCGCACACTCTTTACCCGCGAGATATATATGAACTTGCTGCTAGACCTCTTGGACCCGATCAATTGCCCTGCCATCCAATCATCCACTCTCCTAGCGCTCGTGACCGCCTTGATTGATAATCCTGCCAACACCCGGACATTTGAGCAGCTCGATGGGCTTTTGTCGGTCACGTCACTGTTCAAGCTTCGCGCGACGTCCCGTGATGTCAAGTTGAAGCTTGTTGAGTTTCTCTATTTCTATCTCATGCCCGAAACCCCAACGATTCCCATCGCCGGCGCTAGTGCCCCAAACACAGCCATGCCAGACTTACAGAGAAGTCCAAGCAAACTGGCTAGCGCCTTCACCAAGAGCGTTAACGGCGCTAGCGATGGCAAGGGAGACCGCGTAACGCGAACGACCGAAGAGAAACAGAAGTTCCTCGCTCGGTATTTAAGTAATGTCGAGGACTTAGTTGAGGATCTCAAGGAAACCGCTCCGTTTGGGGGAACGGTTTACTAGTAATGACCGACTCAGACTGACGATTAATGCCGGCCTTATTCTTCATTCTCGTTTATATTCTATCCGTTTTCTTTTCCTTTCCCCCTCATTCTCATCTTACATCTTCCCCCTGTTTTACCTTTTTCCTCAATCCGTTTTCCCTTTCTCTTTCTTTTCGGCCAACTATGTGGACATGACTTCTAAAGCTCTCATGTTTCCTATGGACAATCAACGACTTATGATTGTTTATCTTGTATTTTCCACGTATATATAATTAGAGGGATGACTCAGATGTTGTATACCAAACATGCAGATGCCTATATGAATTTCCCAGTCCATTATCATTCTTTATTAACATGCATCCACCCGACGAGTCAACTTGGATGTATCATCATAGCACTCAACCCTGTATAAGTAGCTAGTTATTGTACATTATTTATTTTTTCCAATCAACTCCTAGCTTGGGACCAACATGCCCATATATGATGGTACACGGTGGTCCAACCATAGTGTATGTATGAACAAGTACAACATACTCGAGCCCTGTACCTATACTATATTGGATACTTTTATAATACGTACTACATGTTGACCTGAGAGTCACGTGTCCCTAACGGTCTGATGAGAATAGAGTCCTCCGGGGCAATCACTAGCTCATGTCGCGCTGTTGTGTCTTTAACATACAATTTCGAACACCAGAAAATACTTTAAGAAGCTAGAAATGGTATGAACCAATTGCTAGATGTGCGATTAAATTTACTGACCTTAAAGTTGGTGAGCTGATATATTCCCGAATCTCAACTTGCTCGTCGAGAGGAATCGCAAGCCCTTGGTGTGTCAGGACTTAAGTCTATGGCGGACATTCAAATCCAATACAAGCGCACCCAAAAAGGCCACCATTTTCAAAGCTATGCAATGCCATACCACCACATGAAAAACAAAATCAGAGACTGTAACTCTATAGATAATTGGTTTAAGAATAAATTTATAGAAAGATATATTAAAAAATCATAAGGGAGCCTAGGGGTTCGTTTGAAAAAAGGGCACTTTTTCAAACATGCCCCCTTGCGGGCGCTTTACCATTTTTAGAAGGCAGTCATAAGGCGGTATACATTCTACCGATGTAAAAAAAATACGGACATACATACAACCCCTTAATACAATCCACTCCGTTTTTTATTATTAATTACATACCCAACAATACCAAATTACCCGCTCCGGCACTTATTTTGCCTTCTGATGCGATGTGGGTGATTTCCACTTACCTGATCCGTACACCATCTTTTTCGGACAGCCGTTAGATAGTTCTACTGCATACAAATGCTAATGATATAGGCACATTACTCCGCAATCCCTCGATAGCGTAATTGCAGCTGGCTCTTGTATGGTTTGGGGTGGTACCAAAAGTATTCCATGTGGAAATTTTGGTAGAAGAAGATACGATGACAGTAAGGCTTTCCTCCATGCACCTCCTCAATTTCACCCTTCTGTGACAAAAAATCAGGCTTCAAGGAAAGAGGGCGATGAGCAGAGCAGTCTAAGAGGGGAATAGAATTAATAAAAGGCGCATTAGGAAGGTAAAAAAAAGATAAACTTACCGCTTAAACCGCACTTCGTCGCACTTCTCGCAGTCTTTTTTCTGCCTCCTCTCACAATATGTGCAGAGTTTCTCTTGAACGCATTGGCGGGAATCTTCCCGACGAACACAATTGTCGCAGATATGTTTCTGCTTGTAGTTCCCATTATGGTTCGATTTTTATCGACAAGAGTCACATCTTCTACCCTTAATACATTCTTTGCATTGTTGTCTCTCCCAGCATCCCTCGCAATGTCGCTTAGGGGATTCAGGGTGAAATTCCTTCTCGCTTGGCCACAATTTTCGTTCCTCCAATAACTTACCCTTTAAAATGCCTTTGGGATTTTATTTACAACTACTCATTACCGCGTCCACCTCATTTGCTGTACAACAACTTCGTCCCCATTGATATACCATCCGTCTCTTAAGTAGAGGTGGTATAGTAGTCACGCTAGCATAAAATATACTATGGTGGCGGACACTCAAAAACGGAGGAAATTCATTTTTGATTAGTAATCCCTATAATACACAGTAATTACTTGTATTGGTAATAATACAACTAAGATATTTTACGCTAGTTCGGTGACCACTATACTTAGAGATAGGGCAGAAGATGTGACTCTTGCCGACAAAAAGGAAC
>JAHQZX020000375.1:0-12467 GCA_019804575.2 Pseudotulostoma volvatum | reverse complement strand
CATCCAAAAGTATCATATCATGTGTTGTGGTGGGTGGAATAAGACGTTGAAAGAGGCGGGTTTTTGGGTTCGGATGTAGGCGGGATTAGGTGTCCGCCACCATAGGAAGGCGCATACCAGAGAACCCATCGGAGGGTTTACGAACCGACAACATATTACCATCCTATGTAGGCTAGGTGCCTTCCTATGGTGGTGGAACTCCATTCCCTACCTGACTGATTACTTGTTTGGATGCTCGCCGAGCTGGAGCCCTTCCCAGCACTTTTATCATTCAACACAACGTATTTTTCAATTTCCCAATAATGAGATTTTTATTCTCTAGGATAACCTCTATGTATACTACCTTGAATGTTTTAATTCCAACATACCAGTAGCTATATACAGACTTTGGCGCTTAGTACGGGATTTATTTAGTGTAGTTAGTATGGCTCTCCGCACCGCACGCTAATCTATTGCGATTTAAGAGTTCTTCCAACATAGTGTAGCTATTTGTTTATAATTCTTTCTAAAATGCCCAATAAGAACATGCTGACTGTTTCCAACCTTCCCACGGTCACCTTTGAGTACATGGTCATGAGATGAATCAAAGGGGAACAAATTAGTATTTGATAATTCTACTAGCTAGCTTGCTCAAGTAGAGAAAGTACAAGGAATAGGTAAGTTACCGGCTCTCTTTTATATTCCCCGATTTGCAGCTACTAACGATTATTGTAAGGCCTCACCTATGTTCGCTTACAAGATACAACATACGCATGCACGGACTCTAGCTACTCTAAGACACATGATGCACACGCTACATGATTACTAGATGAAGATGAAGGGCACAGAGTCGGGATGGGAATTCTCTTTTCCTTTTCTCCTTTCTCTTCTTCAGTGATAACTTGACTACCAACCTATCTATTTTCCTAATGTACATAATACCAATCAATTCTCGTGCATTACCACACGTCATCATCTCCTCCTAAGGATAGCGACCCCCTATTCTTACAATTATTTTAGATCGAGTACGATGCCGCTAAGTCCTGTATCCGCTATCTAGGCCACATTATCAACTTGGCACTACATGCCTTCCTCCTTGCAAAGTCAAAAAAGGCTTTGCTATCAGTTATCAGTGGGGTCGAGGAGCCATCTACTATTACGGGACTAATGTAATTCTATTGTGCCATGGAGAAGGTAGCTATCTACAGGTGAGGTGAGGCTAATATGTGGGCTAGTCACATGACTTACGTAGTGGTCCCGTGACAGCACCCCTCCTTAAATCGCTATTCGTCTCCTCGAATAGCCCTAAGTCTTAAACAGCGTTTAGAAAACACGAATATGTTGGAGAGGCGCGAATGAGACGTTGCGGTGAATACCTAGATTCCTCAACCCGTCGCTGTGTCGAAGGCCCCTTGTGTGTCACGGGCTACTCCCCATCTTACACTACACCACCACTGACCCCCTCCCCAATAATTTCTAATGTAACGGGCACGTCTGATGCATCTTTTCTCGGCTCGGCGTTTTTCTAACTCTTCCTTGCTGATCCATTTAACACGCTTCTTCTGCGCATGAGAGGCAGCTGGCTCCCAATCCATAACATCGAGGGCGTCTGCAAGAGGTTTAGCGGGTATATTATTGCCTGGGCTTTCCTGGGCATAAGGGTTGGCGGGATTTTTGCGATAATCAGCACGGCGTTAATTCTCAGCCAGACGATATGTGACTTGGCGGCAGTAGTCTTCATACCCTGTTTCTTCTTTGACTGTAAAAAGGCTGTCCAGCAAGGTGCCGCCGATCGCCGCTTTGACATATCCTTTCTTAACATTATCTTCCCAAGCATGTCCTCCAGCTTCTAACAAGAGGCGGTCGAGTTCCGTGAGTAATTCATCAACCTGTTGCCTTGTTTAAGGTTATTAAGGCGGATGAGAGCCTTCTCTTGACAAGCTGATCTGAGAAGGCCTAGGCAAGCCGTTCGAAGTAGTTTTCCAGGGTAAAGATCACAGGGTCTGTTTGGTAGTTGCTGACCCATGGATGAATCCCAGCTTTTGCCATCCCTGCTAATCGTCCAAAGGCGCACCAAATCCTGTCCTCCTCGCTACCTATCGCGGCGCATCTATCCTCAGTTTGGCGCGAAGTTCGCTTCCATACTACTACAAGAACCTCCTTGTTTCGCACCTGTTAGCAACGCCAACGCATTTGAGTTTCTTAAGACCTATGCTTGTAGTTTCATTGACTGCATTACTGTATTGTAAGCTCCATGGGAGTATCGCGCGCCAACGTTAATCCACAAACATATGAATTGGGCAAGTTCGGAAGTATAACGGCCGATATGATCCAAATTAATAGTAAATGTGGGTCCATTCCTATTTAGGCAAAGTACCCAGCCCAGTTGTCTTATGCGCCTAGAAGTTGCAGAAGGAGTTTTAACTATTTGAGAACATTATGTTTAATAATAATCAATGCGCCACCCACAACCTACTGTTTATAATTCTACGATCCTACGTGGTGTGGTTTGGGCAATGAATTTCGAAAATGGTAAGTTAAAGTTATCCGTTGAGTTGGTTTGACCATCTCCTCAGGATAATGATGTGGGATAATCTCTCAGTCAATTCGTATTAATTTTGTTCCTCTCATCCTCATAGTCTTGTCCTCAATTGCACTTCTTTACATTCCTGGTCTTCCCTGACTCTTGAATTGGATTGATTTCGGTCTACAGCCTCGATCCAGGCATTTCCTCCGTCAACTACACTTTCCATTTCCAGTCTTCCCCGGCTTTCGTACATGATGGATGAAGACGCGCTCACTGCGGTCTGTTCCACTTGTGGTATCAAGCAATCCAAAGATCAATTCATTCATCTACGGGTTCCTGGGAGGCCCGTGGAAAACTGCCTTCGATGTCGACAACGTAGTGTTACAGCCGTATGTCCTCTTCACTTTGCTCTCACGTATATGCTAATATCATTAATAGCGAGCTATGAAGCAACCCCCGCGTGAGAGACGACCCGTAGGTCGACCCCGTCTCGAGAGACCCGCAGAAAACCCCGGTGAGAGACGACCTGTAGGCCGACCCCGACTCGAGAGACCTGTGGAACAACCCGAGGATGAGAGACGGCCTGTAGGGCGACCCCGACTCGAGAGACCTATGGGGCAACCTGAGGGAGAGAGACGGCCTGTAGGGCGACCCCCGCTCGAGAGACCCGTAGATGAGGGGCAGAGACGACCTGTAGGGCGACCCCCGCTCGAGAGACCCGTAGGTGAGGAGAGACAACCTGTAGGGCGACCCCCACTCAAGAAACGACCAGTGGGGCGACCCCCGCGCCAGAGACGACCCATAGAGAAACCCGTGCGAGACAACCCTGGGGCAACCGTGAGAAATGATCCATAGGCGGCTCGTTGCCGCCTAGGTCCTCCAGCAAGGGAATTTCAAAGGAGGGACCATGTTTGAAGGCGACCTCCACTATTTGAAAAATTCACTGTTTTTCTAAATACAACTTCTATCTAGGTATTGTGACTTCCCTAGGTGCTACCTACGCTCTCGGTCCAAGAGCCGCAAGAGCAAACTCTTATAGCTCTCATTCTCGTCCTCTTTCCCTCTCTATGTTAATAATGTTCTAATATATCTCCAGCAGGCCCCTAATAGAGCATCTGAGCACTATTCTTACTAGGACCAGCATCCTCGCGGATATATTATAGCCGTCATGATCAATATTATTAATACTTAGAAAACCAAATGAATTGATTCAATCCTATAAAGTCCTGTGAGCTACACTAGGCCCATCAACAAATCAGCTTCATTAATTTAATATCACTCTTAGTTGAGTGGGTCCTACACTGAGCGCTAACAAGACAAATTCAGGACATGTTGGATGCGCTGAATGCTACACACGTAGTAGGACCCTAGGGTGAGAGATCCTTTTTACTAATGCTAGCGGCAGCAGGGCCGTTATAGTACGGTTGAGAGTGCGACATGGCAAATCAAGGACATGTTGGATGCGCTGAATGCTACACATGTAGTAGGACCCTGGGGTGAGAGATTGTGTTCTGTAATGCCGGCGGCAGCAGGGCCGTTATTTCCCACTGGACCGGAGATACGGTCCTGCTCAAGTTGGTATCAGAACTGCAGCTTCAATAGCGCAAGTGATTACTGCTTTTGAAAATTTTTAGCGAGAGGGATTTACATTAGATATTATTGATGTGAAGTCTAATCTATACCAATCCGCCCTATATATTAGTGTACCTATGATATCTTTACGTGGCACTAGGGGTCCACCCTTATGGATTTACATGGAGGCTATTCCATTCAGTTAGACGGCTGCTTTCATTTGGATTCTTAATTGTGCAGCTCCCCGGTAAAACTTTAAAGGACATTCTGTGGGGTTCCTTTGAGGCCTCAGGGCTGACAAGATTATCTTTTTGCATTGTTACTAACATATGGGTGCAGGTATCTACCATGATTGATGCCTTCTAATCAAAATGAGATCTGTCAAGCCTCATATAGCGTCATTTAAAGGTTTCCGATCAAAGCTGCCATCCTCCTTCTTTGTGAGTGTGGGAGCAAGGGCTATGGGAAGCCTGTTTAAATTGAATGTATAATCTAGGTCCAGTGGCCCTGCTTGTTCACCTACAGCGAATAACGAACAATATGAGCGAGGGATCTATACATAGAGTCAATAAGTAAACGATAAAAGGAAGATTGGCAGCTTCGGATTTTGGCATAGAAAGAATCATTGGAATAAAATAAAATTCATCTCCTACTGCTCCCAAGACGCTAATCATGGTTTTGGTTCAGTTGCTAGCGGAAAACAAGATTCGCCATGAATGGAGCGATTCAATTGTCAGAGTAAACTGATATTGAAACCATCACTTGCACAGCGCACACTGTCACCATTATTACCATACCTCTTATTTTGACCGGTGTCTTTCCTTCGAAGTTACGCAATTTGTCTTGGAGCGAATCTCTTCTCTATGAGCCAGGGATTCATCGTCGTCCAAAGGAGTAAGGAGGGGAATAAACAGTATCGTTGGCAGTGTATTCATCGGTGAAGACACAAGGAACAAGCGGGGGGCCTTGAAGACCATGTTACAGTCAATCAGAAGAACTGTAAATGGCTTGTAGGTCTAATATACAAGGCTATTGGGGTGGCTCCCAACCCGTTTTCCTACCGTACTCATCAATAGCGGATGCCAAAATTTCATAAAGCTATTGAAAGAGCGCTTGCCCGCGGTCAGGCATCTTTGATATTTGCGCAGTCAGCTCGAGTCCTAGAGGCCGAAGGACTGAGCACATCCCACAAATCTTACTATAACATTCCTTCCAACCCCCATTTGCGACAAGCAGATCCTTGTGATGAAGCTAAAGATCTGTTAGCTATTTTTGAAAAGGAAAAGGAAGTTATATATCGTGACCGCTTTGAGTACGAGGTTGACAGTGCCCGGGGGGTCATTGATCAACTTTTTTGGATGATGGAGGAGCGGCGGGAGTTTAGTAGGAAACTATTACACGAAAAGGTTACCGAATCTTGGCTGCCATACAGCTCAGAGAGTAGAGAGAATGCATCCGGTCACGAAGTAGTTACTTGATCGCTAACTCCCCCTTGGTGAAGCCGTCAAGCGTATTATCGACTCGACAGGGTTTATACTAAAGAATGTTGTCAAGGAGGAGGGGATAAGTTATATTGCGAGTGTGCGAGTCTTGGATCGCACGGCTTTCAGGAATGTCATTAGGAAGGTCAACGTTAACGCCATCAAGCAGATCGAAAAGGAATAGGAGAAAGCAAAAAGCAGCCTTAGTAAAGACCGTGACGGAAGCGAAACTCTGTGCCCCGGGGATTGCGAAGCAGCTGTTCGGTTTGGCCTTCCATGCAGTCACAAGTTGATGACAGCAGCCATTCGTGGTATTTCTTTCTTATAGATATCTCTTGTCCACCTGCGCTGGTGGCTTGAAGGACCCGAATTTGCGCCTGCATCATAGGAGCCTCGATACTACGACGAGATCATTGATTATAGCACAGCTAGTCCGATAGCTTTTAAGGGTATAAGGCTCAATAGGATGACACAGTCAGTCATAGATCTCCTCGAAACCAGAGTACAGCTGTCTCAGGACCAAATAGCTAGGTTCAATGAGATATAGGAGAGATCCCACGCAGAACTATCGGAATTTATAGGAACTGCTCGTGACTATGAGCACAATGTGCCAATACGCATGCCCAATCCTGGTCAGTCTCAGTCCAAATACAACCCTCGGAAATTCAAATCACATGACAGCACTGCGAGGCGAGAAATGATTGCCGTTGAAGCGCTTGTGAGGGATACAGCTAGAGAGGAGAGAGTAAGACCAAAAAATAAGGGGTATCAATGCGGAGATCGCAGAGAGATGGGGATTGTGGTACTACGAACGATATTTATGGTATCTAGGTAGTTCTTTCGTATAATCACATTTGAATGATTTAAATCTACTCTCATCATAGTTCATAGCAGTCCCGATCGGAGGCGACGGTCGGGGTGGCGTTGTGGAGGGGCGGTCCCTAGACCTCCTTTTATACCAGATAAGAATGGCACGGATCGGTCCGCCCCGAGATTTATCGCGATTGTGCGAGGGGAATGTATTCCTGGTGCCAGGTACGGAGCTACTTTTGGTTACGGGCCTGTCTATGGGCGAACAGGTATTGACCCAGCCAATGGGCCCTGTGAGCCCGATCTGCAAATGTAAATGAAATTCCCGCGTTGAAAACGACAATGATAATTGAATCACACTGGCGAAAGCTAAAGCATGAGTACTT
The DNA here is from genome assembly GCA_019804575.2 of Pseudotulostoma volvatum. Lineage (NCBI taxonomy): Eukaryota > Fungi > Ascomycota > Eurotiomycetes > Eurotiales > Elaphomycetaceae > Pseudotulostoma > Pseudotulostoma volvatum. Next base: position 5,712 of record JAHQZX020000375.1, on the reverse strand, counting down.
GCATAGGTTTAACCGATCCCGAATTGACCAGGTTATGTACATACCTCTTACCGAGGCCATCCCAAATAATCTTACATGGATGCGGGCTCTTCTCGAATAAGATCATCGCTGAGCCATTACATCTTGGAGAGAGGCTTTCAAACGAGAATGGAAAAAATTAACCGTTCGCTCGAAAGAGCCTGAAGAACCCACCCAGCAATACTATACTGACGCCATTCGATGGTCTTATGGATATCCATATTTTCTCAATTCACGGTTTCTAATCTGCAAACCTCTCATTTCCCGGTGTGAGCCTATCTTGGATCTTATACCTTTTTTCCGAGAAGATGGCGAAGGTGGGCGCGAGCTCTGTCACGGCACACGTCACCAATCTTCTCCTTTGCAGAGTTCCCGATAGCGATTCCAAAGCGATTACATGCGGCGAGATCCTTTGTACACAGAATAGCTTTATAGGCGGTGCTGAAATACCCGTTGACAGGAGGTATAGAGATCGGAGGCGCACTGGGCAACCAAGTCAGGTGGATAGGGCAGGTTATCAATACTAATATTAGCAAGGTCAAATGGGTCGTCAAGGTCGGGAAGGTTAAAAGGATTGTGTTGGTAGAATACGGTGTCGGCTAGTAGCTCGTTCTTATGATTTATTCTTATTCCTTGTCTATCCAAAAAGAGACTATCATTACGGACGTGGGGGGAGTTCCCATCACTTGTACTCGTAGTATCAGAACTCCAGTACTTTATACTACTACTGTTGGTCTCTCCCGACAGTCTCCATTGTTCCAAACTAACTACCGGCATATTCCTATCGTTCAGGTTGCTACTAGTATTCGCAACAGCTGGCTGTACCGACAGATTGGGTCTTGAAATGTCTGCATCATCTAGTTTACAAACATGGAGTTGGTAGAGTCTTCAAAATCGGAATCCCAGTCAGCAAAGAATCAGTCGGTATCATATTAAAATTCAGACCCGGAGAGGGCGTTGGCATGCTTAGAGGGCATTTTGAAAATGGATTATTGATTAGTTCAGATATCAACTGAAATAGAGTGCTGAATTTTAAGGTGATTTGAAGCACTTGCTCCACTCTACATATGGGCGATTGAATGCTATTTCCTTTTGGGGAAGGCGGTATTTCCCAGTCAAGTTTAGCGTCTTGGCGGAGTGTCGTGCAGATATCTAGACGTGTCGTGCCTTTAACACTTATTTTACCATCCAAGTATCGTTGGATTGTATTCCATGTCGCTTGCAAAGTCGTAACCCCGGCCAATATTGGTTCATGTTCGGCGACCCCGTATGTATAAATTCGCCTTCTTTGATTGATTTATAACTCATACTGTATGACGCTAGCTGTATCCATGCTGGTCGGTTTGCCGACCACTAGATCAGGGAGATCTTGTGGACTGTCACGGGAATTATTGGCTCTCTGCCTTCGATGCCTATGATACCGCCGAGCCGAATCGATCTCTAGACATCTCGGAACAAACGCGGCAACTACGCTACAGTGTGGGGATATGGAGACTATACTACTTTTGGGATGATGATTATTCAGCTATTAGAGAGAAAGAATGGTACTATGATACGATATATCTATACTTAACCTATTTAAAATAATAATGATAGTAATAAACAGAAGTACATTGTTTCCCATCAGGTCATACAGCTGAAATCTCGCCAAAAGTTTACACTCCGTCTGGTACATATCATGATACTACATGTATGGTCGCATTTTGAAATGAGGTGCATTGTTCAATAGTTGTTCACCTCCAGCTGCATCCGGTCTGCGATATACCATTTCACGCCAGACAAGTATGTCTCGGAACACATTCGGTGGAGGCCGGGTCCTTGGTAGCGCGAAAAGGAATACTTCCTTAATATCGACTCTATCTCCGCAAGTGAAGCGCCCAATTGTGTCGCCATCTGCTAGCAGTACCTCTCTCAACTCGCAAGCTTCCGCCTCGCAATTTTCGTCTGAAATACAAGACCTCTCTTCACGTGTCTCGCTTGATAATGGGGAGACATCAGCGTCAACGGCTCTGGTGGCGGCCGGCTCTCTTCTTGTTTGCCCGATTTGCAATGAGGAAATGGTAAGCATTGACTACCCGCCTAAATGAGGAAAGTTCATACTAATAGGATTGAAGATCACGTTACTACAGCTGAACAGGTACTGCGGGCGTTTGGATTCTTAGCTATTCCCAGATTGATTCCTCAATAGACATCTCGATGATGCGCATCAGAACCTGGAGGAGAGAAGGCAAGATGAAGTTAAAGTGTGGTTCAAAGCACAAATGGAAAAAGCGAAGCGGTTTCAGCCACTGGCGGTCTTAAATCAGAAGCTGAAAGGCTTAGATGTGTTTGAGTCGAACGACAATAACCAACCGTCGTCGGCTGCCTCGTCCCGGCATCCTATGAATCAAACGGCTCCGTCGGAACCATCGAGACCAGATCCTGATGAGGTGGTTACACGCGATCACTGGCAACCACGCGGCCAGTATGACAGCTGCTTCGAGCCATCATGCGGGAGGCGACTCACAGTCACCAATGGTTGTGTCAACTGCAGGAAGTGTGGAAAGCTATTCTGCGAGGAACATACAATGTACCAAATGAAGCTGTCCCGATCAACACAGCATGAACCGGTTCGAGGACTATGGTGCAGAGTTTGTGAGACTTGCTATAAATCGAGAGAAAGCTATAATGACCACAATGGTAAGGCTGCTGTTTAAAATACGTTGCGAGCATACGTGGTCACTTACCAGGACCAGGAGTGGTGAGGGATCAAACTGAGACATTCAACTCGATGAGGAAACCTATGATAGAGAAAGCTTTGCTTGAGGTCTCTCGACTTGAAAAACGGTTAACTCGGCTGACCAAGTTGCTAGCGACTTTACCTGCTGACGAGGTTCAGACTAGTGCAAATCAACGATGGTCGATTGCGTGGCAAAATGACCGGCGGCGGGCGCTCGAGCAGTCTGTGGTTAGCTGGCAAGATGATGGGAGTGTCTCTAGTTGTCCCTTCTGCCAACAGGAATTCATGAGCTATACCTTCCGAAGGCACCACTGTCGGACCTGTGGGCGAGTTGTGTGCGGCGATCCATTAACAGGGTGTTCCAGTGAAGTCGGCTTGACTGTTTTGTCCAGTGAGTTTGACTTGATGAAGCTAATACAATGGTGAATAACTATAAAAAGATAGTAAATCGGCTTTGGAGAAATCGTCCCCGACGACCGTTAGCGTAGATATCAGACTTTGCAGGGAATGTAAAATGACGATTTTCTACCGACGCGATTTTGAGGAGGACAGAATGAAAGAACTACCCGACGTTAGGGCCTACGGAAATCTAATGCAATTTAAAAAAGGAATCAGATTTCTCTTGCCAAAGTTTCAGGAGTTGTCAGCCACCTTACAGTATGTTGGCATTTCCATCCCTGGGGCTCCTGTTTACTTAGCTATCGTCATTCAGGGATCCAAGAAAGCCTCCTTCGACCGCCCAGTTGCACGAAGCGGCCAAAGTACGAAAGCGGCTCATTGATTTATTCGCACAGTACGATTTCGCCGCAAAGCGCATCCGCGGTCTCCCCACTGACTCCCCTACCCAGAAAAGACTGCAAACAGTAATCTACCAGCAAGCAACCAATTTCCTCCACCTGCATCTGCTTCCTCTGAAAGGCTTGCCTAAACTCCTCAAACATGCTTCTTCAAACGGGAAGCTACCTCACGATAGTGATACAGTCAATGTTAGCGGTGCAGAGAACTCTCCCGCCATGACCCCAGCTTATTCACAGAAATCCGGGTTTGCGCCGGTTAGCCATGGTGATAGAGATGCAAACGATACCACTCCCAGAATCAATAGCGTCTTTAGCGAAATCGGCAGTGCCGTGTCCGCGCTTGAGGCCGAAGAAAAATCCCTTCGCGAACAGCTGATCGTGCTAGAAGAGCAGAAGTTCTTTGTGTCTGAAATGATTGCGGATGCTAACCGTCGGCGAAAATTCGACGAAGTTAGTAGTCTCGCTCAGAATATCGAAGATTTGAGCCGTGAGATTGACCAGATCAATGTTACGCTAAGCCAGTTAGATTTTGGAAGTATATATATAGGCAATCACGAAGCTCCATCGTGAGACCTACTTTCTCTCATTATATTTCGCCTTTGCAATATGTCTTCGTTGGAAAGGCGGTGGTGGGTCGTCTCTGTAATAGAAAGAGGCCAGGGGAGTGCCGGCGATTTGGCGTTAGAAACCGTTTCCCCTAAATATAGTATCTGTTCTTGCACTTCAATACACCTATCCGCCAAGGTTTTCCCTCCCCTTTTTTGGTCTCTTATACCTGTTAGTGCTCTTTTTTCTTTTTCCAGGACCTCCCAATCTTCCGATTCTTGCTCTCCAAGCCGATTATAGCTGGTTATTCATTTTTTTACTATGTATTATACATAGTTACGCCGTATGTCCAAGGTCATACTATTTTCTCTTCTAGACTGAATACCTTTGACAACATTGAAAGCAATTCTTAGAATACCTACAGATGCCTAATCTGATCTCCTCTTGAGGTTCTCGTTTAGAATAGGATACTATGGAGTGAAAAGGCCGCCTATTAAAAAAAACTCCTTGCTAAGACTATTTACTAAATTATTACAAAAATTGGCGCCGAACAGCAGAAAAGAGAAAATGCTCTTCCAACCAATGGAACTGGTAATGTTGAACGAGACTAGAAGATGAATAATTGACAGTACCACGGAAAACGAACGAAAACAAATATCACAACAAATGAGAGAGCACAGACACGTCAGGTATCATCATAGTAATCTCTGGCATTATCATCACGCCCGGAATCATCAAAAAACATTCCAGTGCGATTCGTCTTCCTAGGTTCCCGGCCAATATTTGTTTACTATGGCATCATATATGATGCAGAGTTACTTCTGGCCAATGATCGGATGCAGATCCGTTAGGCTCTGGCTTCCAGTCTGGTTAACGGTACTATTTACGGGCCTTAATAGTACCATTTAGGACCACACTACATATAAAATTTTGATGGGGTAAAATACCGGCCACTAGTACGCACTAAGAATAAAACATCGATTACATAGCATACAAATAGTAATGTACTACTACTAGTACCGCCAAGAGCGCTGCACCGTGCGATTGTAAACGGTACTATCTGGACGCTCGCCGAGCCGCGACGCAAGGCGAGCCGGGAAATCAACACCCGGCACTTTGTAACTACTTTTAGCAGTCAATATAACATATTTTAAATTTTAAACTATATAAGATTATTATTTGGGATATGCTCTATACATTTCATCTTGAATATTTTAATTAGAACATGTTGGAGTCCGTTTATTTGCATGAGAAGTTTTGCATTCAAGAATGGCTCGCCATGACCATTAATTTGTCCCGGCTCTCTAAGTAAAAATATGAGTTTTCAATGCTAAAAAGTTCTAAAAATCAAATTATTCATCGATTCTCTTTATTTTAAATGTGGGAAACCAGTTGATTATAGGTGGTTGTTGATGCTGTTTGGCATTGGTTTCACGGGGTTGCCCTTGTAATCACTCTGTTTAAAGGTGTGAGGATATGCCTGCGAGGTGCTCAAGTGGCCAAACTCAACAGGCTAAAAGATGAAAGATAAATAAAGTTAAGGATAGTTAGAATTATGTGAGGGTGCACGATTTTACCATTACTCATCAAGGAATTTAGAAGAGAAGTGATAATAATGCGGTTCACTGAGAA
>JAHQZX020000374.1:0-12473 GCA_019804575.2 Pseudotulostoma volvatum | reverse complement strand
CCGTCTCTAAGTAGAGGTGGTATAGTGGTCACGCTAGCGTAAAATATCCTAGTTGTATTATTACCATTACATGTAATAACTGTGTATGATACGGATTACTAATCAAAAATGAATGTCCCTCCTCCGTTTTTGAGTGTCCGCCACCATAGACCTAATTAAGGACTGACTAATCCAACAGCTATTTGGTGAGGTCACGTGGGATTAGGTCATCCATGCTATGGTTAGACAGTAATAGCCCTCGAAGGAAAATCAATGATAATTACTAACTAGTAAATGGAACTTGATACCAATAATCCAGCACAATATTCATCCCAACGTTAAGCTGTATCCGATCTGTATGGTCTATGAATATGAAAAATGTCTCCAATAGTTGCTACTGAGTATCCAACGTACCGCCCTAGTACACGCTCCACGCCACTCCACGCGGATGATTATGCTTGATCTTGAGAAGCGGCGATGGAAAATCCTTGATAGAATATACACTTATGTATACGTACTTCTGTTTGCTACTAATAATTCAGTGCAATATTCATCACAGCGTGGTAGATTAGTCTGTCGGTAACTGTGGCCTACACCACAACTAATGGCAAGAGAGCCAGCCATCCCCGACTAGGTCGATGGCTGTGGCAGTACAATAGTACGTTCTGCGTCTGCTGAGATAACGAGAGGCGCTTTGACATCATTTTCTCTATACACGAGTAATTATCGCATAGTAATTATCATTACAGTAAAACGAACATAAATATTTGTTTCTGTGCTAATTGTCTGTATTTTTCTGTAGTATTATATTTACAAGGAAACACGGGGATATTTATATTCCCACTTTGGTGCCTGATTTATTGGCATATTTCACTAGCTTGACATTGAGAGAGCAGTGAATCAACACCCGTCTCAAGGTGCAATGCTTCTTGGGATGAGCGAAACTCTGAAAGGTTCAAATCTAAGAAGACAAAGAAGCTTTGTAATTGTAGGAAATGGGAATTGGATGTCATTCTCGATGGGACAAACCCCAATCTCGCTTCATATGAAATCCCTGTTAGTATGGCCGGCCTTTTTCCAGCTTCGATCCTCTGCTAATGCGAAGCTAGAACATTCACCCAGTGATTTCTACCGAACGCTCGGGGCCAGTTTCCATTAGAGAGCATCCGTATGAAAGATGTATCGACGACGGTTGCTGAGTTCGACCAGTCATTCAAGAACGCGATCAGCAAAAAAACTCGTAGATAAATGCAGTCGCAAGTGTGGCAGAGGTAAGCTTCAGGTGCAATATCTCCTACGCTGGGGGGATATGGCCCCGCATATGACGAATGCTATCCATTTGAATTGCTCGGGAACACAAAGGAACTTGTCAAGCAATATGAGGACTCGAATAGAAACACCACCAGAAGGAGTCTCAGTGATTAAACGATGGAAGCGCAGGCATGGGAAGTGAATGGGCAGCCTCAGACCCTAAAGTCTAATTTCCTACGGTCTTTACATGTATGCAATATCGAGGACAATGTCATTTTTCCTCTCTCCGGCATTTGATACAATTCCAATAGGGACTGGTGTATCTAATATATAAGTAGGTACAGTACACATGTAGTTAAGGACTTCTCACTGGAGTCGTCAGTCCTACAGCATGGCTTCACCTTATACTTAAGCTCAGCCTCCCATCGCCTGCATTGGCACTGTACCGCTACTTTATTGCTCCGATGGGTTTCATATGTTACCAACAACACCATAAACATTTACATGGAAAGTGAGCTTGCTATGAAGAAATTAATTGCTTAGCTAGTAAAACATTAAAAACTAACCCTATTAGCAGCACTTATGTTTGCCTCTTAAACTTGGTTTCTAACTGGCCAAATGTTTGAATTAATAGGAACTGGTGGTAGGAAGAAGAGCATAAATTGCGGGGACTTGATATGGAGAAAATAAAGTCTTGGATTAGCGTACTGGCTAACTTGTGAGGTTTGGGAACTCATCTACATCCAATTCAAATTAATAGCACCCACTGCATTACTTCGCATGGCGTATGGGGGCTTGTAATCATTAGTATATATTACGGATCGTAACTACGGATTATAAAGTGAATAAACACAGATCAATAATCAAACCATGACTGTCAACCTATACTTGTGGATGATGGGTTTTGTCGGATCTTTCGCCTACTAGATCAGGGATAATTTGAGTGTTGTTAAGGGGTTACTAGAGCGTATGGCGCTTTCTATGAACATTTTTGTTTTTTTCCCGCAAAATAGAACCATCGTATTATTAAATTGGTAACGGCCTTTGCAGGAAAAATAAAAATAGGCTCCAGATACCTGCAGAACCACTGAGGATGTACCACCAAATTTAAGGATTCAGAAAAGATAGAAGCCAGAAAGGCTTTTCTTAGAGATAAAAATTAACCTTAAGGAACACCTGAAATAAAAAGTTTGACAAGGCATAGAAGTTTCCCGGTTCTCCCAGCTCAGGAGCGTTTCCTAATTAGGAAGTTGCTCATGCGTACTGCCTACGTGGGGAAATATGAATTGGCGGAAAACCCGCATTTCATGTTTTATCTAAGTTACGCTCAGCAATCACTCTCTATCAGGTTGACTGGAAACTATCGAACCAGAAGGATGCGTACGACCTCCAGTCAGACTTTTTGACTGAGACTAATTGGGAGGAGCTGATTCGCTGGCAAAAAATACTAGTTCCCTTTCGGGAGCTATGCGAACGAAAGGAGGGTCGAGCCCAGAGGGCGGGCTGGGAGGGACGGTATGATTCCCGGTATGAACTTTATGTATAATTTTCTTAGAAATTCGCAGGAGGAGGAGGCAAACAGGTCCGAGGTCGATCGTGGGAGAACTGAACATTATAATTACTATAATACGGGCATTAGCACAGCTTACCTGAAGCTTGAAAAGTACGTCGAGATGATGAGCGAGTCTCCACTTTACGTTCCATCCTTCATGGCGGCTTGGTGGGTGCACCGCCAAAGTTGGATCAAGGATGCTAAAAAGTCGTTCAAAAGCCTTTTTCAAAAATACTCTGAAAGAGTCTCCGACTCGAAGTCCTTTGACCACCAACTCGTAGGCGGAGTAGACAACCCGCTTGTCTGGTGAAAGGATAACGAAAATGACTATCCAATTCTCGCACGTATGGCATTTGACACATTCTCAATACCAGCCATGAGTGGTGAGGTCGAGCGGATTTTCTCAGCAGGGGAAAGAAGAAGACCAACCGTGTTAATAGGATGGAGTGGTGTTGACCAGCTCCTTACACTAACCCCATTTTGATGATGCGCCTGCCCCCGGGTGCGTCCAATGCCTGGTAGGTCGCTCTCATGCCCTTGAACTTCAGGTGGATGTGGTGTCCGAAACAAAATCCATAAAGGATGTCATATCCTCATCGTATCGAGTTGTTTTTGTCATGGAAGATGCCATCGCTATCACGGTCACTAAGTGTTGCAGGATATCGGCGTGGTGATTTGACCTGAAAGACCTTTCTCCGAGGATATAATTGAAGTAGATAAAGTGAAGATTATCTATCCCTGCGTGTTCAATGCATTCAAATCTGTCAACACATAGAGACATCGATAATCCAATCTCTAGTTCTAGCTTATCATTTTCATATTTTCGCTAGAAGTCGTCGTTCACTGGAATCCGAAACAGATTCGATCAAGATTCCAATTGATCTCTGCGGCTTTAGGAACATGAGATAATTTGCCAATGGCATCCTTCGAGTTCATAATGACATTCGCCCTCCTCAATAGTAAACATAATTTACCGCCCAGCTGATTAAATTTCCCTCCCGTATTGACATGGGAATCAGGAAAGCTAATTAAGGATGAACCAAACTGCCCGGGATCAGAGACTGTGGAGGCATGTGGGACTCAATAGCATTGGCTGAAGGCAGATCTTGTAAATTAGAACAGATTTCGTCAATCCTAGTTATCTAATTGGTTATTCCTTGAAATTTTCCGTTGCGGAGGGCGGAGGCGAGCATTTGGAAAATATAGGTAACCTAACTGACTGAAAGTTCAATCAGGATAGCGTCAGTCAGGCCGGGCCCGTGCGTCAGGTAAGTCAGATTACTTGACTGATTCCGGATTCCGGCCTGACCTGGACAAGAGATCGGCGCAAAAGTGCTGCCCTGCGGAGGTGTAAGCGGTCCCAACCGTGATACGGGTAAACCACGGCAAAAGTGCGGATAACATCAGGGTAATCCAAGAGATGGTGAAGGGCACAAGGCGGTTGATCCCTTTATTTGCAGCTACCCAGATCGCGTGGATCCATGGGGAGAGCCTAACGAAGTCTCTACCGCTAAGGCTCAGGGAAAGGCAGTCCAACTTGGGGTGATCATCGAAAGTGTCATTTGCCCTACAAGGCTACACGATAATGCACTTCAACACGGTGTTTTAGGTGTAACAGGTGGGGCCACACCCAGGCCTCATGCCACGCGAGAGAGACATGTAGGCATTGCGTAGGTGATCACGACATTCAGAGGTATCTGTCGGCAAACAACCGGCTACAATTAGATGCTGCAACTGTGGCGAAGGAGGCTACAGGCCATGGCAGACGTCCAAGGGCCCAGATCACAGGAGGCGACAAGCTTAGCTGAAAGAGAGAAGGAGAGCGTCTCCCTCTCCTGGAAGGCGGAGCGGAAGTGCCAAATCCCACCAACACCAAGACTAGTAGGCCAACCCGCAAAGGAGCCCTCAACTACTTCGCTTGTGAGCGAGGCGCTGGCGGGGCATAAGCGTGAACCCCCGGACCAAGGGGAGGCCATGCAAGATGAGGGGTGGCCCGGGCCGGCCCCCAAAGTCGACCCAGGTGGACCTCCAGCCGACCCTGAGCGAGCGTCCACACCCAACAGATCGCGGCACTAGACGGGGCCATTCCATCGCAATGCCAGGAGTTGGTCTGGTATCCGGATCACAGAGTCTTGAGCTAGTGCCCGCTACGCCTTCACCGGGCCCGCAGGACAACAGCCAAGTACAACCAAACCAATGTGTCTTGAGATAACGCAGGCTGTACGATAAGACTGATGGTAGAAAACCCATCATGCTAAATGCTGGAGGGATCAATACTGAATATCTTACAATACAACTGTTGAGGTGCCAATCAGAAGTTCGCTAGGCGTTCCTCGACCGACTTGGACCCGGATGTCCATTATATTCTCGCTATCCAGAAGCCATACTAGAGCAAAAAGCCTAGGTCAACGTATTGCCCACCGGGCTATTGCTTGGCCTACCGTCTAGATGCATCGACAAGAGTGTGCTTCGAGAACTCTGCACAGTAAAATGCTCGCACAGCCAAGTTAGCTTATAGAAGAAACTACGAATTAGCCTATGCTAAACTTATCATATAAAATGCTTTTGATGACATTTAACGTCTATATGAGATGCCTATCGTGCCCATTTAGTATTAAATGAGAGATAATAGAGAGGAAAGTAAATTCCATTGAGTTAGTTCAGGGGAAAATTAAACTACGTAAGATATGTAATATGTACAAGAGTCTATCTGTTTATGAGACTGTACACGCACTTTCGAAATTAAAAATATCTTTTTGCCCTAAGAGAGAAGAGAATCGAAAAATTTCAGAGTATTATAATCGTCTATCGTTCAAATCATTTGCCAAGAAAAGTCTTCTTTCTTGGCTCCCAGATTCGACATCTCATTTCACTTCAGCCAGATCCACAACCACTGCCCAATCTGGCAGAAGTTGGCTAGAGCGAAAAGGCTGTCCGGTTGGGCAAGGGCAAGATTCCCCCGTCGAGGCACCGAGGTCGCCGCCTGTGGGCGCAGTACCTGGAGTTCTCGTGTGACTCGGCGGCGCCAGTTTAATGGGTTGGGCCCGCTGAATTTGATCTTGTACAGGCAGAAGAATGTTGCGAAGAGGATGATCTGTATATAGTTAGCTTTTTATCTTTGTCCCAGGACTCATCTGCTGTAGGTAGGTGTGTTGCACATACACATGCACATATATATGTATATTGATTACTATTACGGGAAGAAAAAGATATCAACATACAGGGACATAGCAGGCTATAAAGTCTGCCACGCTCATCGGAGGCACAAACGTCCTCCATCCGTTAAAGATAATGAACAACGAGCAGTCCGTCAGGGCATACAGTGCCCGAACATATTGTCCGTGAAATCGGTACGGATACTGTGGGTTGTTGCGATCGTAGAGTTTCCAAATGTCCGGGTCATCTTTTGTTATCAACCTTCTCGTCATCTCCATGAGAAGCCGCTTTGATACTAATATGCAGATTGGTCGATTAGCCTGCCCGGACACTCAAGAAGTGGGGCGGGGGGGCTTGGAAGAAAAAAAACCATTGGTGAAAGGATAGAAAAGACGCGGCGATCATAGCGTAGATCATCATCATGGCGACTACGACACATCGAACCATTCTTCCAAGAATCTAGACCTTACGTTAATCAAAACTTCCCAAAGATAGATTTAAAGCAAAACAGGAAGAGAAATATATATACCAATTGTGAAGTGGCATTATTCGCCAGGTAGCCAAGCAAACCAAACAACAAGCTGATGATAGCAGCAATATGCGGCACTCCATAGTTAGTTTGCTCCAGTTTACGCCGGATCACTTGGAACGGTTCCCAGTTCGGCCAGGCTTCCGGGATGCTGGCTAAGGTGTGAAGCGTCCGAGATGCATTGTAGAGGCCATTCGCTCCAGCCAAGAAGGCCGTGAAGATGATGAAGTCGTTAATGACATAAGGCCAATTTCGAAGACGGTTGAGAACGGCTGCAACCACGAAAGGTGAGTTCTGGCCGTAGCCAAACGAGATGACATTATTGTCCACCACCAGAGGGCAGGTGGACGGAACATTCAATCCCACTGTAAAGGTAGCGAGTGTGTAGAGAGTGATGAAAAGCATTTTTACAGTGCCGAAGGTATACTCAACCTGGCCGAACCGGCAAACGGGCAGCAGGTTGATAAGGAGGATGAGAATCAGAGCTACCGTCACCAGAACAGAGGGGGACACATTTGGAGACCACTCCACCTTCGGGTCGGGATAACCGGCCTCCGCGAGAAGGTCTGCGGGATATTAAAATTGAAAGATATGCGTGATCGCCACTACTTCCGAGGCGATGAGCACGATCCAGCAAAACCTGAAGCCAACGTTAGATCCTTTTCCATTCGAACCTGATCCCAGAATGGCTTCTCTCGCACCAGGTCATCTAGCCAGCGGCAAATCCCAACGACTCATCTAGGAACCGTCTGGGGAATTCAAAAATCGGGCCTTTGACCGGAAACAGGGCGGCCATTTCGCCCAGACAGGCCGCGCCGGACCACATAATGTTCCGGTCAGAAAGAATGCCAGAGTTCCCAGCCCCGGGCCTGCCAGATAGATCACTCGGCCCGACTGGAGGAACAAGCCGATGCCGATACATTGGGAAAAGGACATCATATTTAAATAGCGCTCACTGAGGGGCCTAAAGAGGGGAAAGGTTCTCAGATCATGTTCAGCAATTAAAAGTTTCGGGAAAATACCTCAGTTGATTTGAGGTACGCGTTGTAGTCATCATTGCAGTGATTGAATTGCGCCAGATCTAGAAGCGACGTTGGATGGGAGATTAGTAGTCTAGTAGTAGTCAAGAGAGAGAGATCATGATATTATTCTGGCGAAGACAAGCACACAGCCGGATCTATACAATTGTCATCTAATACACATTGTTATTAGATCGGGGAATAGGAAATTGGAAAGAAATCAAAGAGCGTGTAAGTTAGAAAGAGTGAAAAAAGGAACGGGCAACATTAGTGATTGTTATTATTATTTCCAAAACGTAAACAATTCCCAACCCCCAGTTCGCCGACCTTCAACAAAACTGCCAGCATGATAACATAGCGTTTCTTTTTCTCCGACCGAGACCCTTGGGTCGCTCTGGCTTCAAAGTTCAGAGCTCTTGGAGCTATTGAAGTAACAGAGCCCAACAACACCTACGTGGACAACAACTAGTGCCAACTCATGAGCTTCTATGCTTTGACGAATGAATATCGGCAGAAGCTAAGGCTCAATCCCCCCCATCATACCTACCAGGACGGCCGTTATATATTCTTAGCCGGAAACGATGTAACGGGCCCTCCAAAGCCGTACCAGAAAGCTCGGGCATCTGGTCATCGCCGGGCTTCTTTCAATGACTGCTTACGGAGAGGTCTCTCTCCTGTTGAATACATGTATCATAATAATATGATATCTTAGAGGGACTAACCCCTTGTAGATCTACTAGGTAGTACTAATTTTTCGGCGGAAAATGATGATACTATCAATTAAGAAGAGATGGTTTCATCAGTCGAGACTTGAGGATGGCCGTTAAACGGCTTTATGAGTTTTGGTAGCCCTCGTCCATCAAATCTTTACTTCAAACAAGTCCCGAATTACGTACCATCATAGCTACCTATCATCATAAGTCATGTCACGGTACGATATAATGGAAAGGGGATGGAGAGTTTAGGGTTTCTCGTGTCAGCATCAATTGATCAACTGGCACTAAGACAAGCCACCGCGGCGTCACGTGGAACCACCTCCTCTTTCTCCTTTAGCCTCTCGCTCCCTATTTTGGATGTATTAACTGATCTCTAGCTACTTACTATTATACGATAGCAGTTTTCACTATATGTGTATGTATGTAGATACAATAGGAGTTAGAAGGGTCCGTGCTTGCAAGCAAGGGACAAGACTGTACCATGATGATAGCATGTACTATATAATGTATCTATCTGACACATGTACGGTATAATGTTATCAGCTTCATGCACTATGATATCATCATACCTAGTTTTTGTCGTAATACCCCATACCCTCCTAGAATGATCTAGGCTAGTCACGCAGGACATAACCCTCCATCTGATGGGAGCAGATCCGATCCCCTCAAGGAGTTATCTGATTCGACAATCCGAATCTAGAAAGAGGAGATAGAGTTAGACCCTTAACTTAATTCTATAGCCACGAGGAAGACCTGGTTTAGGCCCCCCCTTTTTTTTTCTTTTTGGTTTCCTGCAGGTGGATAACCTTAAAGTTTGCTCGGTAACTGCTCTATACCAGATTCGGTTATACCCGGGTATAAACATCCCGACAACCGGTAAGTTCATGACTTATCATCCGTAACTCAGCTCACTACTGGCTAGAAGATGATCGCGATCAGCTAGCTACAAGCTGATCCACTCCCCTCCGCTAGAATGCCAATCGTGGAGTTATAGTGACTAAGAGATCATCCAGAACAATTGATCAAGGGCAAGCAGGGCATTTGAAGTATATTGATCCTGGTTTCCCCACATGTTTTTGAAAACCACATTAACCATCATCGCCTCTTACATGTTACATGTTCTTATTTGGCTCGTTTGGGATCATTCACTCATGTAGACATCATTCTTAGAACGAAAATTCTTGACCCAATTCCGCAGAAGCAACAATGATGACAACGGTAACAGCAACGACAACGGCCACACCCAACATCACCCGGCCCCGAAGCCCAATGAAGGATCATGAGGGGCTCATCCCCGTGCAGGACATATATTACTTTATCGTGGATTGTCCCACCCTGCATGTTATTCCGGAATCATATATAAGCCCCCAACTGGAATGTCGCACAGATGTATGACCTCTGGGGTGTTGTTAGACATGAGACAATGCCTGACTTCTCTAGGCCGGATTCTCAACTTTTGATCAATGGTTTTGTCCACAGTGCCAGCAAGTCAATCGAGCCCCGCAGATTCCCTCCCTTTGCCTGGGAGGGCCCCCCCCTCCTATCTACTCCCCTCCAGGCGGTAGAAGGTCTCCCATGTTCGATTAACCACACATGAGAGAGAAGAGCAGCGGTTTTTCGGTATCTGCTGCATCACGACGTTCGTCCAACAGCTACAGCCCATTGACTCCCAGTAACGTCAGCATGAAGATTGGGGAATTTCATGATGTGCCGTTTACGTTCGAGCCATATACTCCCTCGCTACCCGAACCGGTTTCACCTCAACAGCTTTCTCCTTGGGCACTTTCGCCTCAGCCAAGTTTGGCGACTTCAACCTGCAAGTCCGGGTCAGTTGTCGAGAAGGCTAGCAAACTGGGATTTCTGTCTAGGTGGAGAACCCCAGTCTCGTCGCAGCGACCCAAGAACGTGAAGTCGCCCAAATCAAGCGTCTCCGCAGAGAGTCGGCCGGGAGATGGCCTTCCCAAGTATCTCTCATTTTCTTTCGCATTGTCTGAGCGAAATCTGCTGGTCTGGAAGAAGGATGGTCGATCACTCGTTCGAATAGAGCTGGAATCGTATGGTGGGCGATTGATTGACATTGGCGACATGTTACCATCCTCGGCTGCAGAAGCCTCAATGGGGAACATCCGCTTTGCTGCTGAAGGCAACGGTTGGATATCGGTCCTCATGTTTTATAACCGGGTAGAGTAGTTTTCGGTCCTCACCTCTGAGGTCTCGTTCCTTGTTTTTTAATGACATGCTTTTAGCGATTGGTCTTGCTGGTGCTCCACTCGAGTGGCCTTGTCGAGCAATCTTCCATTTACTACATCCAAGATGGATTGGATCCCACCGGTCTTGCTGTGTCCTAAAACAACAGCTACATCGCTATCGGGCTAGGCTTCTCCGTGAAACTGCTCAAGTACAATGGATATCAAAGACAATGGCAGGTCGATTTGTCCGTCCCCGATTTTATGCGCCCAACCGAAATCAAATTCCAGGCCCTAAGCTTCTCAGTCGATAACACCCATCTCATCGTTTCCACACAACGGGATGACCGAACGCGTTCCACAGACGACGACTTATTCTCAACATACGTGTGGCAATGCGCCGAGCGGCCACCACCCCCGCGAAGAATGAGCCAGTGTACAATGCCGACAGTAAGCTCGCCGCTTTGGGCATGCCCTCTTGAATATAATATGGCCAAGTCACCTGGCTGACGGTCAATCTCTTATAATAATATCTCTAGGACGGCCACGGCCTCGTATCGGCTTTCCATTTTCCATCTCTCAACACCTCGTTCATCGCCGGCGCCATACCAACAACACCTTACCCATTCCCCATTCTTCCTCTTACCTTCCACTAGTGGCCCGCCTACCTTCCGCCCGAACATCACCGACTATCGAATCCGGTGTGCTTGCACTTCCCCGCCGCCATATGCTAACATCGCATACTTCATGGACGCGAAGAACAAGGTTCACGCTGTCAACCTTACGTCGAGAACCGTGGCCCTGGTGGCGGATCTGAACTTGGAACGTGGTGCGTTGACCGTGAGTGAGGAGCCCGCATCCATCTGTGCTAGTCCGGCCCGTAAAGTGAGAGTGTTCTGGAGGCAAGGGCCTGCATTGTGGATGTGCGAGATCATCGATGACGGGGCCTTTCACAAAACCAACCTGCGAGGCATATGAGATGATGTAACCAGCGATTGGATGCCATTATAATGATGATAATAAATCGGACGACAATAGCAACAACCGACAAGTTGCGGCTTTCCCTCCTATGACTCCCAAAAAGACGATCGATGAACGTGACTCCCTGCTTACAGGTATGTTGGATGATGAAGCTGCCATGAGTAGAATGGACAAGCTCTCGACTTTAAATATATATCCTTGTCATAAAAATGAATGACCGACGGCCCTTTCCTTGATTGATCGTCCAGGCAGCGTTGGCCCACCTACTATTAGTGTAGTACTTGTACATAATTTTAATTGATACCCAGTGTTTTTTTTTCTTATCATACGCACCCATTTCTACTAATGTAGAACAGTGTTGACGAAGTAGTGGAAACATCTAGCAAACTAATGGCCTGGTCTTTAGAAGACACATAATATTTGAAGAATGTAGAAACTATTTTCTCACCGTGAAAATACGGAGCATGTGACCGCTGAATAATCGGAATTTTTGTTTACGCTTCCGCTTCCGCGTCTTCGCGTTGCTGTTGTTTGTGTACTGCCACATTGAATTACCCCTCTACCTATAGATAATAATTGATCCACCAGTCTTTACACGTTGTTTCTTACTATGGTGTTACAGACACAGATCCAATGTTCTGCCTGCGATGCCAAACACGACTTTGCTGATTTTGAAAAAAATAGACAAGGCAAGCAAAAAAAAACATGCTTCCGCCACTCGAAGAAGAATGATTGGGATAGCTCCATATCTGAAATACGCGCCTGGAATAAGCCTATATGTTGCCTTGCCTAGCCACACTGCCACATCATGCTAATATTCGTTTAGAACCAGAAGATGCCTCTTCAGATTGACTACTGTTTCGATTTAAATAAACTACCGGTGAATTTCGGTCTGATAAGTAAAGATAAAGATTGATGGCTGCTTTGCTGAAGAAACCGTGTTGCAGATACAAATGGGTCTTCAGCCAGGCGCCATTTAGTCGCATTTGCGCACTGCCATCGGTAGTATACTTGGTGTCGGGTCACTGCCTTTGCATAGGGGATTTCGCAGGTCTGCAGCTCACAAAAGATCTCGGAGGGAGTCGAAGTGTAAACACGCTGATC
>JAHQZX020000373.1:0-12492 GCA_019804575.2 Pseudotulostoma volvatum | reverse complement strand
GAAACAGGAAAGTGACTAGCTGAACAAAGGAATATAAATCAGAAAGAGGGGTAGTGCTGTAGAATCCGCACCCGTGACGACATTAGTATACCGTGGCAGGACACCAAGAAGTCAACATGAATTAAAGGCAACATGAATGGAGGCGGAGAGTAAACAACAAGGGCAATGCCCGAGATGAGATGAAAGGGTTCACCCGTTAACATCTTTGTAACCTTGTTCGATTGCAACTTTATTGGTTGCATCAATCTAGATAACATGCGAGAATCTGTTCAAAATCAGCTAGGCACTGAATATAAATTATAAGTCCTTACCTCGATTGATACTCGTCCGCAAACTTCAGTGCAATCTGAGATTTTTCAGATCCACCGAGTCCGTAGAGCAAGTATTCTCGCCGTGGAGAGGGGCCATCGGGTCGAGTAGCAAAGAAAACATCTAACTTATGTAATAGTCTCTTGTCTAGTAAATATTGCGCTAAGCTTTGGTCGGGTTTGAATACGCTGAGGATTTGTGTCTTGAATTTGAGAAATTCCACCTGATTAGTCAGTTAGAATAACGATAGGTACATAGCTACACTTCGATGACTAACATATATTCTCCAGTGCTGCACTAGAGCCCTTAGATGTGCAGAGTATATGAGTTACCTCATCAATAGCTTTAGATATTGTAGTGTCTGTCATGTATGCTGTTGTGTGCTGGGTGAGGTCTCCTATTTTCTGCCATTCTTCCAATGAAATACCCTCAGTACCATGAGTGACGTTGAAACGAAAATAGAGGCCTGGAAAGCCCCCAAACTTCTCATTTAAGCCCCTTGCAGTTCCCTCACAGTCAGTTGCAACTTTCTTCAGTGTCTCGATCAGATCTGTAGGTAGGAGCTTTTGGAACGCATCTGGTTTTGCTAAGCCAATCGTTCCCGGGTGTCCAGTTCCAATGCTAACAAGACACCCCACTTCCTTGTCATTCCCAAACACGTTCCTCGCTTCCTCCAATACCTGGTTCGCTGGATTGTTACATCCGATTCCGGCATCAATGAAAATTTCCTTGGCATGATCTACTAGTATACAATCGATAGCGATCCATTTGAAGAATGTAAGAGCGGTAGTTATTGCACGAGCAGCCTCCTAGATTCTGCAGTTTACAGCTCTCTGGCCGAGTATGTCCGGAACCGTCGAGGGAAGGCAAAATTACTTGCCGGCATGGCACAGACAAATGTTTTTCCCTTGTTCGACTGGTTCAATGTGTCAAGCATAAACTCCCCAAGCTTCATTTCGGAAACAAGTTCTTTCATTTTATTTTCAAGCGTTATAGTCTTGAATAACCCACCTTGGAATATCCGCTTTCTAATATCTTTTGAGAATATGGCGCCAGTAAGCAAGTTATAAGTTTGCAAGGCCTCCTCGATCGTCATCCGCAGTCGACCAAGCAGAAGCACAATAAGCCTATAAGGAATCTCTGTTAGTACAAGAACCTTCTCACTTTGATATGAACTTGTTTTGAATAACTTAGGAGTCAATAATAGCAACCTACCCTCCTGTTCCAGTTCCTCCAAGAAGATCAAAATAGTCACAAGGCCGTGGTTGCTCTGTAAAGCCCTTGTCATACTTGATCCGTCTCATAACTTCGTCCAAAATAAGTAGTTCATATAACTCTCGGATGCCGCCTCCATCTATGTACGGTTAGCCTAGGGCAGGATACGATGGGATTGAATCTGTTAGACTGCCTAGGGCTAATAAATTTAACGGCTGACTTGTGGTAGGTACGGCGCTCTATGCCATCATGAATGATGATAGACGTAGCGAATTAATAGCGGTAACTTATACTAACGGAGAGGAGATAATTGTTTAGAGAAAAGCTCGGCGCCTTCTCTTATACGAGCAAGTTATCTTAATGACTCATGTCGAGCAGTATACTGGCCTTAATCATGTGATCTCGTTAATGTGCACACCATATAAAATATCCCATAGACTTTTTTAAACTTTTCCCCGGAGAACAACAATATCACACATTTTACTGTTCAACAGTTATGAGCCCGGGATAGCATCCTGTAAATACATGAAATAGTCATTTGATTCCGAACAGTATTATCACCTTATCATGCCCCTTGATTGTCGCTACCCTGATTTTCTGCCTCTCGATGTCAGAATCAACGAAATCAAAAGACACTGAGGCCATCTCACCGTAGGAACTACCATACGTGGTATACAATTATCAAGGCCTCTGTTCCCGAAGATTTGTGGAAATATTTCGACCCTGACTCCGCCAATCTTTCTACCGAACCTGAGGAGCCCACATTGCAAACAGTCAAACCAGGTGTGGACTCTTTCGCGCAATTAACCACTGCTGAATGAACCCAGTACTACAACTTCAAACTTCAAATCGACATTTTCGAGTCGAATCACGCGATACCATCGCATTGTGTCAGAAGGTGCCAAACTCTGCAAGACAATTATGGCAAATCGAAGCGAAACCATCTTAGCGCTGGTGAGTCTGAAGGAATGGCTGAGGATACTTCGGACATTCACAAAGCCTACGGACCCGCAGATGCAAGAGATTGTCGAGGCCAGGCACAGAGTGCTTATGGGTTCGAAGTATGGGGACTGGCCCACAGGTGGACCAGAGAAGTGGATTGATGAATGGCAAGAAGTTACGAGAGACTGCAGGACCTCACGGGCCTCTTTCAAAAATGAACAAATGACTTCAAACTCGTTTGGAGTGATGTTCCGGATGCGGCCCGGCTCTGCAAACAGGCCCGCCAAGACATCGAAGACGGCAATGGTGAAAAATGGGACATCTGTGACGGACCAGGCTCGAATAGGGGTCACATGACCCACAAGCAGTTTATTTACCCTTTATTCCGAAGTTGGTTAGACACCCGATAGATATTGTGTAACGACCCAATCCTGAAGCATAAGTATTGCATTGAAGATACTAGCTACAGGGCGGTCTATACTAGAATCCGAAGGTAAGGAAGAGAAAGAAAAGAGAAAAGTAGAACATAAAAGTGGGATGAAAAGTGTGGCTAAAAGAAAGGTCTCACGAGCCGCCTTGAACACAGAACCCCGCTTTGATGGTATGGGCCCTGAAGGCTCTGAATCGATGATGTCAGATCAGGCACCCGAGCCTTCTCGATTATGAAAACGCTCTGGCACAGAGTCGGCACAAAAGGAAGGAAAGAGGCGTGGCCAAAAGAAGTCTAAGAGAGCCTGCTGGGGTTGTGGCGGAGAGCACCGACTATAACGACCAAATCC
Organism: Pseudotulostoma volvatum; assembly: GCA_019804575.2. Classification (NCBI taxonomy): domain Eukaryota; kingdom Fungi; phylum Ascomycota; class Eurotiomycetes; order Eurotiales; family Elaphomycetaceae; genus Pseudotulostoma; species Pseudotulostoma volvatum. The sequence continues at coordinate 9,247 of JAHQZX020000373.1, read as the reverse complement.
TGAAGCATAAGTATTGAATTGAAGATACTAGCTATAGGGCGGTCTGTACCCGAATCCAAAGGTAAGGAAGGGGAAGAAAAGAGAAAAGTAGAACATAAAACAGAACAGAGGGTAAACAAACTAACGTGTGGGTCATGTGACCGACATCCGAGCCTACCTACTCCGTTCCATGTGATGTGTTCTGGTCATGGGGAATAATCTAAGGAATTATAGTATTTCAGCGGAACATCGTCTGGTTTTTAACGAGAGGATGAAGGATCCGGCATTTGCAGAAAAGGTCAAGATTATCCAGGAAGCAGAAAAAGTCAAAAGGGGTCTCATGCTATCGACCAAGGCTGATGATTGACATGAGGCCGTGAATGGAAGAGAAGGGTGGATGTAAGAAAATTAGTCGGTCAAATCAATCACATTTTTGAGCTAGTGTTGACAGCAGGCCGATTTCCCTTTGCAGTACTCGTTTATCCTCGACTCTGGCTCCTCCATTCACATATGTCTAATGAACCTTCGAAGGGCTCTGAGTAGTCATTATGCTGTTTGTAGATGTGGTTCGGTTACAATAGAAGGATATGGTGAAGTTGATATGGTTTTATCCAACAAGCAAGGAAAGAAACGACCTCTTCGTTCTTACAACGTGGCATATTGCTTTAGATTTTCCTAACAAACATTGTCTCGCTGAGGGTACTAGAAGCTGAGGGGTTTGATGGACATATCGCGGTTGGGGAAATTAGGGTCAAAGGCGACTTGGAGGTCCTGGGAATCACAAAGACAATCCATAATCAATATGTTATAGAGTACAATGAGACGCGAACTCCTTCACAAGGCCAGTGCATGTTGATGGCTACAACCCAAAAACCGAAGCACTTTGTACGACAGTCACATAAAGAACGTCAATCAGCATGGGCAAACTCAAGCCTATGGCATCAGCGCGTGGGTCACCCAGGCCCGGCCGCCCTCACACATCTTGGTTCAAATACACTCGGCGTGAGACTTCGTGGCCCGTCTACCGCGAAATGCCCATATTGCGTTCTGGCAAAAGATTGCACAACAGATCTCACGCCGACCAAATCCCAACAAGGCTACCAGACCCTTCCATCATGTCCATATCGACTGGACCGATCTAAAGGAAGGCTGGGATAGCTATCAGCATGATGGACAATTGTTAGATTGAACTAACACTCATTATGCCTCTTTCATGTACTTAGCTGATCAGATGTTTTTTTGTCTGTGTAGCAGTTACTGACTGCTTTCGTCTAAGAAGCAGTAACTGTCTTTGTCTGGGCACTAGTCCTTGCCCCTACTTTTACGTTTCATTACAAAATTATATAATCACGAAGAGTTTGTTCTAGACTTCTGTGTACAATATAAATATAAATAGTGTGCAATTTCCTAGCTAGCATCAAGGAAAACCAGAGACAGACATAAATAAGGGAAAAATCAATCTTCCTAAACACAAAACACATTTCTTATTTCCTCATCTCAGCTTGCAACAGCTTGACAGACGAGACGGAGCGGTTAACACGAGAATTGCGTATGGAGGAGTTGAATGAAAAGAGCCTGGCATCGAGTAAGAAAAGAGATGCAGACTATCTAAGGTCAAGACAAGGGGAATCATGACGAATAGTTATCCAGAGACCTGATCGAGCGATAGGTCTCTGAGGGACAAAGAATTAAGCTGGCTAGTGTCTCATGTGATCTCGCTTACTGGCACCCGCACACATCCTATAGATTTCTCGAGTCCTAGCTATTTTTTCATCTTCTAAATAATCAACTCATATTGTGATAATACCTGCTTCCGCCGACTACACGATTACACCATCTCACACCACAGTGTTACACACGGGCCCTTATCCGAATGGGTTTAGCGTGAGGGCGTAGCCGGGAGGTATGCTCGGAAACCTGCTGTTCTGGTGCGAGCAGGACATGGTTATACTCGCCATTGCCGATACAGCGCATAAGCGTCAAATTCGGCTTCTTCGACTCACTTGCTACAAGACATGGCCCGGCTGCAGGAATTCGTTCTAGGGACTGCCGTTGTTCTTCTCCCAGCTTGGACAATGGTATAATCTGGATCGTTATCATACCAATACAAAGAGTGAAGGCTTGAAAGATAATACTCTTTCCAAAGTTGGTCTTGGCTGTGAGAATTCTATCGCTGGGATGAAAGACCAACCGCCGCAAAAGCTGGATCTGAACCGGCCCGGGCTCGATATCGTCTCCAGGTTACTCGTTACGCAGCAACCTTGACAGTGACCTTAGACTACATCTCGATGTGGTTATCCAGACCAGATACTCGCCCATGTAAGCGATTGCACAAGGTATGGCAGTGTGACGGACTAGGATCGGGTATGGGTTACATGACCAACAACTTGTATATATGTCCTGTATTCCCTTCCCAAGTTCTGTTTTTCTTTCTTTCTTTCTTTTTTTCTTTTCTCTCCTTTGGATTCTTGTACCAATCGCCCCTTAGCTTAGTACAACGAATCCATTACTTATGCTTTAGGCTTGGGTCATCACAGGCAGCTCCCCATCATCGACATGCTTGATCCGGTCTAGCTCGGCCTGTTCGTTCAATATTAGTACTTTGCTGACTTGGTAGCTCGCTCTGACCATGACATGGCTTGTCATTTCTCTGCCACTTGGAATCTTGGTGATCCCGCTTGGACTTCCGTTTGGGCCTTCTATTTGATCGCTTTTGGTCTCCCATTGGGGTAACTGGTTGGGGATGGCAGACTGCTGTGGTTTAGTACAATGGGCGTGCTTATATTTCCAACCAGCCCGATCTTAGTCACCAGAGCGTGGAGATGTGATGACGTTCAAAACATGTGAGATTCTTGTATGTAGTGCTATACTCTGTGATAATGGCGCGTAGCAGTTTAAATGTCGAAATGCGTAGTTTTGCCGCACATGAGGCCTCCGCAATAGGAGAATCACCGGAAAATAAGTAACCCGTTAATAGAGAATTGGATCCTACTTGGGATGAAAATATTTGGCCTTTGATTCCTTAGTGCGGCCTACCTGGCCTGTTTGACCGCACGCTGGTGACAATGGCTTTTACTCCGCGGTGTCCACACGGCAGGGATTTGCGCAGCGACCTAACCGGTTATGGTTGTGGCGCAAGTTGGCGTAAGCCACACTGCCGCCGTCTGGTAATCGTATACCATTATATTATTACAGTTACTCCCGTTATTTTGGCCACTTGGTCAATTACATATATACACTTGGTGCCTCACGGCATCCCTGCTACCATCACACACAATGAAGATATGCACAACAAAGTTCACCAGTCTTCTTATCCTCTGTAGAGTTCCCAATAACGAACGATTCCAAAGCAATTACACACGGCGAAGTCCTTTGTAGACTGAATAGATTTATCGATAGTACTGAAATAGCCGTTGATTAGGAGGTATAGGGACCGGGAGGTGTACTAGGCAATCGGCAGAAGCAAAGTCCCAGGTGAATAAGGCAGGTCATCGATATCGGCAAGGTCAGACGGATCGTTAAGGTCGGGAAAGGTTGAAAGAAAGGATCAGGTGTTGAGATGATGTCTGTATCATCTACAAATAGAGTCTTCAAAATCGGAATCCCAGTCAACAAAGAATCGGTCGGTATCATATCAAGCAAGATTCAGACCCCAGAGGTGTCGACGTGCTTGGAGTTATAGAGGACATTTTGAGAATGGATGATTGATTAGTTCAGGTTGGCTAATGAATCAACCGAAATAGAGTGCTGAATTTTAAAGTGATTTGAAGCATAATCTGCAAATGACTCTAACTCTACATTACAGAGCATTTTTAAAGGTTGGGGCGATTGAATGGTATTTCCTGTTGGGGAGGCGCTATTTTTAGTTTAGCGTCTTGGTGGAGTTTCACGTAAATATCCAAACGTGTCGTGTCGTGCCTTTAACACTTGCCTTTTGCAGTTGCTAGGAAAGGGAGGTAGGGGAAGAAAAAAGAAGACCGATTTCCATTCCTCTCTCTCATAGTAGGTACTAATTCTAACTTAATGATACTAACGCGGTGATGCAAATGCATTATGAATAGATGGAAGTGATTAGATAGTACCTGCTATCTAGCATGAGCCATAACAGAAAATCCACTCTCATAAACTCCCCCCCCCTTAGTAGATTGAGTCTTGACATCCCTTGCAGCAGGTGTATATACAATTCCGTATAGATACAAAATGAATATTAAAAAAATATAGTAATACGCTGGGAAAAGAAAGTCACCCCGCCTCATGTCTTATGATGATTAATTTAATTATAAAACAGGTGAAAAAAAAAAAATAATAACAAGAGGCCGATTACTAGATGGCATAGTTCTCGGCATGAAGAAAGATCTCATCTTTAGACGAGTCGGTCAGGACAAGCTGTTGCAGCCTGGCAACTGTGTTCGCAACCTCGACTCGCATGGACGGCGGCCCACAGACAAAGACACATGTGCGACGCCCAAATGTTTTTGAAAGCTCTTGAAGCATCCCGGTGATGTTGGGTCGCCCGTATTCGGTGTGCCAGCTATCCTGCTTGAGAATTGGAAGGTAGGCAAATTGGGTGAAATGGCTCTGACTCGTCATGCCGCTAGGAGAGGGAATAGGAGAGGGAATAGGGTCAAGTGAGCACGATGATGGCACTGTAAAGTATGAGACGGGAGAAGGGGGATATCGGCTATGCCTCGTAGTTGGCACAAAATGCGCCATTGGAAGCGCAGTAATCGCGTCCTCATTCTCGCGTCGCAGTTCCTTCTCTTGCGCTTGATCACCGGCCGCTTCTTCTCGGATAAATGAAGAATTCCGCTTTGTGGGAGCATCCAGCAACATGTCTTCCATCTTAACTTTCGATGTGGCCCGGTCCATGCCGGTGAGAAAGAATTGACAATGCACGGAGTTCGATGGTGCATATTCTCGGCAGATCCTGAGTTCTTCCTTGAACCACTCCATGACCGCTGGATGTTTCAAAGCCCAAATAACCCGCACAGATTTCGTCGCGGCTTTCCCATCCCTCATCTTCTTAATCAAATCCAAAAGCTGGCTTGCAATCGCGGTGATTCCGCTGCCCCCAGCGAGAAAGACTACGTCGTCAAAGGCGGCCATTTCTCGATGCATACCGCCATAAGGCCCGTCTAGAAATGCCCGGTAGATTTTGTATGGGCCCTTTTTCATTGCCGTCCTCAGCACCTTCCGAGTGAAACCTCTAAACGGCCGGAATACAAGAGCCATATCCCGGTATTCAGGACCATAGTTAGATGGAAAGTCGCCACTGCACAGGGAGGCGATCGTGAAAGGGTGGTTTTCAAAAGGGGAAATACCGGGCATTCGTAGGTAGACATATTGGCCGGGCTTCCATCTCATCTCCGTGGGGATAGTCACCTTAACAGCATTCTCGGGGAGTATTGTGACGGCTGCATCCTCGCCGATCAGCCAAGACAGCCGCAATGGACTTGACCAATTGAGATATAAAACTCGAGTGAAGCACGACAAGAGCCAAACCGACAAGGTAGCCCACAGGTAGCCCCAAGATCCCAAGAAATTCTTTGTGTGCCAGAAAAGCATGGCCAAGAATATAAGTGCAACAGGGGCGTGAGCGAACACGAAGAGTTCATACATCCTCGAACGCAAGATTGGCAGCGAGTGGACGCACAGGAATGCTAGAGGCGCCAGCACTGCGATCCCTGTACCGTAGATATACATGTTCCCCGGGAGATACATTTGGAATATTGGGAGGGCACCATCATCCCATACTGGTGTGACATAGAAAGGAATAGTATGGATGAGGCTGAGGAAGAGGCATAGGTAGCTCAGCCATCGATGGAGAACGTTAAGCCGCTCGTGTCCTATACCGGTGATTATGCTGAGCAAGCTGGCTTTTGTCCCAAGGGCGACTATCCAGGGAACCATGGAGACTGCAATCATCCCTGCCCGGATGGCCAGCGGGGGCGACCCGTATGCAATGCTTGAGTAATATAAAGGCCGAGGGACGAAGCAATAAAGAGTGACAAAAGCGAAAGCGACAAATACTATCACCGCCACTCCCAAGGAAGGGGGGGTTATTTGCAACTTCCCGACCCTAAGCACAGGGATCGGTCTGTAGAATATCCAGCGCGCAAAAGCGATGGCCTTATTCAGAGGCACGACCCCAGAGACGGAGTGTTGCTGCTCCCTGGTCGATGATAAGGAACCTGGAGATGAAAATAATTGCTTGGTGGAACTGTCGGTAGCGGCACTTGGTAATTCTTGACCTTGTCCAGCTGTATCCGCGTGGTCCGAATCCATGGCCAGCTTGCCCAAGGCGGCACGGGTCTTATCGCCCCACATATGATATATTCGAAGCACAATGGTGAAGGAAAGCAGGACGATCGAGAAGTATACCCAACCGAGGCCATATTGACCTGCCTGAGACCATGGATCTTCTTGGCTTTCAGCAAGCTGTTGAGAGGTGCTCGAAGCAGTAATCGGGACGATTATACGCTTCGCTAACGAGATGAGGGATTCATATGACCGGCCATCGTTTACCTCCTTTACCGTCATTCTCAAAATCGCTTAAGTTCGATGAATTGATGGGATCAACTTCGTACTCGCTTTTCGCTCACTAGTCTTGCATTATAAAGCTGTATCGGTGTTGATTGTCCCCTCTTGTATCAAACCCTCGAAGCCGATATCGACCTCATTCAGGAAGCAAGATGTGGAGTGTGTCGATGCGAACGAAACCAAGCGGATCGAGGGAGTATGCTGTCCTTCAAGCCAGGGCACCGGGCAGATATGGTGACACAGTGTGCGGTTCGGATATCGCATCAGTGGGTTGTATTCGAATCGCGATCACAGAAGCACTCAGGTACTTGCCGGAATGTTCTCTACCTTCTGCAGTGCAGCGAAAGAAACCAAGGCCAGGATGACCGTTGTACTCCAGATGCGAAGAGTGCGCACACTCAGCAAGTAACGTAGAGCCTTAGATTCCGTGCCTGGTACAGAGCGGGACAAACCGTGAAAATTGTGAGATTCACTCACTGCAGGCATTTGGGACGGTCCGAGGTCGATCGCCACTTAGGGAGGGGTACGATAGGAATTTCCCCCACAAGAGACCAGCTACAGGCTTTATGGTGCACCGCGATGTTTGACGGTTCGGTTTAGGAGATGATGTGCCAGAGCTGCAGCGAGCAACCAGTTGGCAGCGGCCGGTAAGCAGCCTGTGCCACCATCGAGGAGAGTTTATTGATTTAACATCAGATGGCGAGAGGGAAGGATTAATTGTGACCAGAGAGCAATAAGCCGCCTATAACTTATTATTGGTCAAGTCCGAGTGGATAGACACCTCTTGGGATTATGGTATTAATAATTAAATGGGTCCTTTTATACTCAGATAATCAATCAAAAGGAGGTCACTGTAGCTGGCTCAGTGATGGACGGTTGATGCTGAGCAGGAGGAAGGTCCAATGAGGGCGAAGCAACGGCACATCGGCAGGTGATGCGGCCCGCGGCCTGCATTAGCGTCCCGTAAGACTGCATCTTCTTAGATCTCAGTGGCTCAAAGAAGTCTTGCCCTATTACCTTAACTGGTATCATTCTTGGAGCAAGGATCCAAGACTCAAAAAGATATGATATCATTGACGCCCATGCGGCCATGCATCCCCCGGCATTTGTGAATCCCTTGGTCGGTCGGATGGGTGATGGGTTGACAATCCAATTATATACCTTGATTTGACAACGCCAGATAATTAACGGTATTGCGATGAGGACCAGCAGACTCGGATCTAGACTTCTCCAGAGTTCTAAAGAGGCTAGCTTATTCTGCACTAGGGAGTCTAGACTGCAGGTCGTCGAGTCAAACAAGTCAAAGTCGGACTTGGCAGTCTAAGTCAAGTCGCTGACTGGTTAGTTGTCCGACGCTTGACCAAATAAAGCTAGTGCTTCACACTCCAGCGAATGGCCAAGTCAAACTTATTGCGACCCATAATAAGCGGACATTAGTATGTATGTACAGGTGTATGTCCCCTAAGGGTCGTGTCAGCTTATACCTATAGTTATTCATATTATTAATATATGGAAGTATATGTGTATATACATTCTGTACATACAATTTATTTAGATTTATGATTTATTAACGAAATGTTACAATCGAAAAGAAAAAAAAAAGCTTTGTGCTTTGTAACTTCTCAACATTAGTATAGCATAGTCTGACCCGCAATTTCGCTATGACAGTGTATATGCATTACGTATGCCTCCCAGCCAACGGTCGCTCGCCGGCTATCCAACTATGGATAGTCTACCTGACACGTGTATACTAACTCAAATTCGACGGGTACTCTCTCCATCATCTACAACGAAAAATTTTTGGTTGCGTCTGATGTAAAATGAAGCTTGACATCCCGTTCTTATTATAGGCCTAGGCTGGCTGGCTCGGTATATGTAATGACCAGCACCGAAGTGTGGCGTATGCTGTCAAGGATCCGACCGGCTGGAGAGACGCCCTCGTAAATGAAACGAAGGAAAGTCGATCCGCAGATGATTGAAGGTTGCGTGGCCGAGAGAGCTCACCGTAAGCCGAGAGCCTTTATTGTTCAATCGCGTCGCCATGCATGGTCAGATCCCGAATTTGGATACCTATAGTGGCGTGGTGCGATCCGAGCCTTAGTAAACCCTTTTATCGAACAGATCGTCATGGATCGGAACAAGCTCGAGGCTATTACCGTCAGAAACCGGTTGTTTATATAGTCCATACTTGATGAAGCACATAAATCCATTTGGAGCCGGAGCTTGCTATATCCATAAAAACAGCCCAAGCATCGAGCCTCCCAAGTGTACCCAATATACTATATCTTATAGCAACTGCATAGCATCGGAAATCTCGGCGAGGATAACCTCGTCAATCTCGAAATTAGGAGAAATAAAAGGAGCGAGCAAGTCTTTCTGTGTTTATATTGGATTGCCCCAGTCAGATACCAGAAGTCATGAGACATTTTGTCACCTGACCCACTAATCCATTTACATCCCTAACCATGTACAACCCTCAACCCCATCATGCCTACCAAACCAAAAACCTCGAGGCGGCGAGCATTCCAGTAAGGTACTTCGCTTAGTGTTTAGACTTTATGATCAAAAATTCTCCTGCCCTCAAATCGCCAGTACACTAGACCTCACCCGCAGCACTATCTATCGCCTAGTTCAAGACCGCGAAAAACATTAGGAACGCATCGAGACGGGCTCAAAACGACCAGGACGAAAGCCAACCCTCACTAGAAGAGCTGAAAGAGCTTTACTT
>JAHQZX020000372.1:0-12494 GCA_019804575.2 Pseudotulostoma volvatum | reverse complement strand
TGTGTATATAGAATAAAAGCTTATAGCATATATTACATGTAATCTAAGTTTCAGACAATTTGGGTCGTGTGCTGTGTTGCATCTCGTAGGGCCGTGCACGTGATAGGGAATACGTTTATATGGCCGAGTTCAATGAGGACGGTATGATGGTGCCCAAACAATAACCACTAGGCTCCTCCTTATAGCTTTTTAATATATCTTTCTGTAGCTTTATTCTTAACCCAATTATCTATAGAGCTACAGTCTCCGATTTTGTTTCTCATGCGGTGGTGTGGCATTGCATAGCTTTGTTGCTTCGACGCCCACGCATGTGTATAGAAACTACCTTTAACTTACTATGATTCTAATACATCTCATTCTAATACATCTCTACGTAGTTGAATTTAAACTACTAATTTACCAACAACCCGTCCGGTTGTAGCCGCTTTCGCAAGAAGGTTTGAAGATAATCAGCAATCTGTCTTTACAATCAGAGATATTGTTTTTGCCGTGCTTCACCGCTACGCAGCTGGGGGTGGATATCTCATTGACGTAATAATAATAATAATAAATTGCTACGCCGATCGGCCTCTTGGCCACCCGGTCCATCTATCTATGTCTTATATACACTCTATGGGCCCCGCTCTTAGGTTTCTGTCACTCATTGACGTAAACCTGAATTATGTAAGGCGGGCAGGTGTGGTCGGTCCTGTTAGATCTATTGTACGTTAGATTAGTTGCAGCCTTGTAGGCAGCAGTCCCAGTCTTGTCATTGATATTCAGAGGATACATGTATTTACAGATGGACATTCGTTGCTGTTCAACACAGAACACACACAGAGAGATACACACAGACACACACACAGAGAGATACACACAGACAGGGAGATTCTTCGGATAACACAATCAAAATCAATTAAACCAACAAAAACTCATCGCACTATCTACCAGGTCCCAAATGCGGCACCCGCAACCCTGACATGTGCTGATACTGGCCGATATCACGCGGGGCTGGAACGTCAAAAGTACACGTCATGAACAGGATTAACAGAGGGGACAAATCACCAAAGGTCGATAGATATTGATTAAATTACGTTGTGGCTAAAGCACACATCGCGAAGATAGGTTGACAGAGGAAACCCCCCAAGCCCTGACAGCGTTTACAGGATGATCATACGAGCCTATCAAGAGTAGGATCAAATTCTATATATAGTAGTTCAAGGAGGCAAAGAGTTCGTCTAGTAGCTCTAGTATGCTACTAAGGTTGAACGTACGAAACGTTGATGGGTCGAATTCAACTCCATGGTGTCAAATCTCTCATAGGTATCGTATCATAAGGTGCTCAAATCTTAAAACGTTGGACAGCACCAACTTGACTATCATAAAAGACCACGGTGATCGACCGCGAGGCTGGCTGTGTAGTACCCCTTGCAGGAAGGCTCTTCAGCCTTACTTAAGCTTAGGCCCTTGACAGCTGTCTGTCATATGTAGGGGTACCTTAAGATGGTATGGGGAGAGAAGAACACCCCCCCACTCTTCTGATGTGAAACATATGATCTGTTTCATAGTATCTTTTGCATTGGCCGACTGCATCTTGCAGGTTCCAACACGTTTACGTCAGTATCCTTTGGGTTCAAATTGGGGATTCTCACCTAGCTATCCAACCGAAAAGTTTCTTGCACCTAAGGAAGGCCAATACGTGTGTCATAAAGAGGCCTGCGCATGACCTATTAGTATTATTAATTAAAATATCGGGGAACTCCTTTTCGCACCGCATGTTGATATCATCCGCTTTCCCTCATCACTACCTCGTTATATGTACCGGGGACGGTACAAGCACGTACTGAAACACTGGCGCTCCAGTGGTGTCTAGTAACGGCTAGACAGTCAGTAGCGGCTGAGTAATATGGAGGATATCCACATCATCTTGGCTTGTATTTTCATATAGATTGTTTAAGAGGTGGACTGTGTCATAGCTGTATCACAGGGTGTCCCTGCCAATTCCCGCTGATTAAAGCAAATAGAAAAAGTATGAGTTTCATACGGCAGTTAATGCTTGCTAGGTATTTATAGTTTAGTGATAAACAACTTCTATGTAGATGGTCATAGTTTCGACCATTCCATGTAACGAGTTATGATTCATCTAAGGAATGATGGAAAGACATCATCTTTAATGAATGGTAGCCAGATATACCTTGTCAATCATATCCCTCAGTCCAGTGCCATCCCAACAACGGTATTTCGGCATTCAGGGCCTCTGAACAAAGTATGACCTCCCCTCTTTCGTAGGTCTAGACCTAGCAATAGCAAAACTAGGGAGCCTCTATGGAAAGGAGAGTTTCCACAGCTATTCTACATAAGGGAAAAGGGAAGGAAAGAAATAAACTTTATTTCTATCTAACCTAGTGGGAGGCCGGAATATATAGGAAAAGGAAAAAGAAAAGAGGAGGATGGGTATGAGCTGATCTGCCCTCGTCCTTCCTGGTCGCCCGGATTCTGATCCAGGGAACACCGCATCTGTTGTTGTCTCATAGCTTGCGCGATGGCTTGCTGCTGGTGTGCTATGGCCTGTAGCTGTCGCTCCATGGCCTGCTGCTGTTCCTCTAGAGCCTGGAGTTGGTCCGCGACGGCGGGTATGGTTTGGCATATTATAGAAGCCTTAGTGAGCCCTCCACCTCCCGCGCAAACGCCGTGTAAGCTTCATGTTGGAAGGTCCGGTAGTTCCAGACAGGGTGCCCGGGAAACTCCCTACATAGAAACACCGAGTTCCGCAGAATAGCCTTGCGGAAGTAAAAAAGAAGATTGAAGCCCATCGCTGCTAGGTTATTGGTTTGGTCCGGCCGAGGACCAAACTCATCCTTTCATGAGTCCAATCGGGGCTGGATTTCCGACAACAGCACTTCCAGTAGGAAAACAGCGGCTCGGTTCAACTCGAAGCACCCCATCCCTGATGGGTGACCGGCCATGGAGCGCATGTACTCCCGTGGTAAGGGATTCAAGTAGCACCCCACCATCTGCTCCTGGTTCCGCCTCCCAGCACGGCGGATCTGCTCCTCCAAGACTCCCTTCAGCTCCGCCACCTTTGCCCCAGACGATCGCCCGATATGGGTGCTCTTTGGCTGAGACTATGCCCACATAGTCACAGAGAGTCTTGGTGATCCATGACCGTTGGGCGTTGTAGAAGATGGCAGCTGTAGGGTCGCCGGTGGTGCTTTTAATTAGCTGGATGCCGTACCAGGCAGACCAGGTGCTGAAATCCGGGGAGTGCTTCATCGCCGCCGAAGTCCCAGCGATAGAGGAAGTGGGACGCCAGGGCACCCAGCACACGAGTGATCGCTTTCTTGGCACGCAGTGCCCCAGCCGTCTCCAGAGTCCGGAAGTGACACTCTAGCGAGAAGGCACCGTTCACCCACAGCTGGCGGCAGACACGTTCGAATTCCTCCTCGGTATACCCGTCGAGGAGGGTGTCTCTGCCTTTGTCCGCGAATTAGGCTTTTTTCTAGTCGTTGTCCCGCCGCTACAGTCTTGAGGTAGTCCCGCATGTTATCCTCACGCGGGCACGGGTTGGTGTTCCTGTTGTTCTTATCGCTGGCCTTAATCCTGCAGAGGTCAGTAATGGCCGTCACGTAGGCTCGGACGCTGCACCAGGACAGCCGCGTCTCGGTTTGTGACACGTTGCCGCCGGCTTTCAGGGCTCCACAACCTCCTATGTGATGAAAAGGAGGAGCTTCGCCTCGGTCACGGTGTCTCCATCGGCGTACCGTTTCCGCTAGTAGAATCGCTAATGCCATAAAGAAGTGATATGTAGCTAGGAACGTAATATATAGCCATCTCGAATAGATCCTCACCTAGAACTCCTTCTGCTTGGGCTCATAGGACAAGTTGGTATTTCTCGGCCACGACTTACGTATTGTTGCAAGTACATCCTGTATGTTCACTTGCGGCTCGGCGTTGTTTGCGGCCTCATGATCGGGGGCCATTGTTGCCATGTTTGTAAGAGGGAGGCTGGTAGGGGAGACTGGCAGGGGAGACATGGGAGAGAGACGGGGGGAGACCTAAAGGTGGAATGGTGTGGGAAGGAACTTGGAAGAGAAGAGAGAGCGGTGGGGGAGAGTTAACTGCGATGGGGGAGTGGCCAAACCCCCAACAAAGCTCTCCCAAGCTCAACAGAGCCGCTGAAACTCCCTGGATGATTTCTGAATGGTTCCTGAATGGTTCCTGAATGGTTCCTGAATACTGTGACTCCATAAAGTTCTGTACTGGGAAAAAGGGTCTCTCAGCTACTAACTTATTTAATAATAAATAGTATGATAGATCTCGCGGATAGATTTGCTGGTTCGCTGACAGCACGGACCCATCCTGTCCGCGAACCACGTGACATCTTCATTCTTGTTTCGGTTTCGTTTTTCACTGCCCCCTGCAGTATCGCCCACTGCATCACGATTGCAGTCGATGTCAAACCTCATGGGTTGGCGGTTGCGGTAGCTGCTAGCACGTCGTTTGACAACACAGAAGCCATAGCCCAGGTGAAGGCCTGAAATGGACTGGAATAGAACTCGGCCGGAGCACCGCCAGGATTAGGGGTAGGCATTGGTATTCCCAATTTATTGTATTAGGAGGTGGGGACTTAGAGGGCGGTATAGAAGACATCAAAATGAAGTTGCGATAAGTGGCGTGGGGTTGTATGTAGTAATGTAACTGCGTTAGTATACAGGCAAGTTAAGGTAATATTGTGCCGAATTATACTTGTTCTAACCGTCACCCCAGTAAGGGAAAGTGGGATGCAAACATATGCACAGTGCGAATAGTCCGGAGCACCTGGAATTCTCAAGTCCACGTAGAGCCTCCTTGGTTATGACAGACTGTGACTGCTTTCTCTTCCCAGTTTCCTACCCTATTCGATCCATCCTCTTTTTCCTCGCCCTGCCAACTCACCTAACCGCGCACTTTCGGGCTACATACGTATGGCCTGCAGACATCGAACACTACGATAACAGACATGCAATGAAGCCCAAATGGAAAGGCACTACATTTGTTTGTATGATGTCTTTTGTACATACGGTACTAATAAGGAGACACCTTGAGAAATCTTCCTATGTACTATAGCTTATATTTAGAGAATAGAAGACTGTTATTTATAAGATTCTATCTTCCTGATATTGCTTTAGTTTTCAGCTATTCTTCCCAACTTTGATGGAAGCGCGGCCAAGAGTGTGAGCGTTTCACATATTATAGGGGATATATCATTAATATGGGACGAGTTCTTGTTCATTCTCATTTCGGGACCCTTGCTTGTTTGGTTGTTGGCCTCCTCCCAACAGTTTGCCTGGGCTCCGATTATTATAAATATTGCTGTGAGATTCTGAAATGCAACAATATCATCGCTGCTTGCAATAGGAGCCCAGCATGTCGGTCTTCCTGTGCCGTACACTTGTCATGCAACCCTGTTAATCAGCTGGCGGCGAAGGATTATTCCTGTTTTCAACCTTTCCTGAATAATATGACCCAGTCAGCACTGGAAATTGTATGCAATCAGACGTACAACCCGCTCCAACCACCGGCAGCCGCCTTTTATACCGACTATGCAACATGCTCCCAACAGTGTTCCGGATGGGCCTCCACTGGGTCAAGTTTCTCATCCGCGTGGACAACAGCCACCTTACAATTTATCTTACCTACCGTCATTTTCAGCATGACTATTCCCAGACAGTGGAAATGGGAGGCTGGTGATTGGCTTTTCGATTTCGAGCTCAACCATATGAATCACATCCCCAAAGCGGTAGTATCACTATTTTGTGCCGGTGTTATAGTTGTTGTCGACATGATATTCTGGGTATTGGCCATTTTTGTGGGAGCCGGTCCAATGCTTGTTGGGGCCCTTCATGAAGCTGTGATAGACTACTTGATTGTGCAGCACCTGGAAGACGTCGAGAGAAAACCCCCTGTTAGCTGGACCAATGGACTCTTGCAACACTCGAGTACTGTTCATCTGCTCGGGACGGATAATAAGGTGGAGCTGATGCTCGCCGTGCTCTCAGGGAACCTGGACAAGAGTGCACATGACCCGCAATCCATTCTATCCACCACCATCAATCTCCCTCCGGATGAACTGCCTGAACCTCCAAAACCACAGCTTCGGCCTGAGAAACCTAACGATTGTGGAAATTCAGGGGGCATGAGGGTTGGTAACGGTAGCGCCATGATACTACGGAGCGAGAATAAAGCCACCTGGGCCAATGAGGGAATCTCAATAGGTACAACTGATAGTGCCTGGCAATTCTGTCCCTATCCAACGTTGGATATTAGTAAATACCAGCAAGAGACCATTTCCCTTCACAGACAGCGTGACAAGCTTAACACCATAGTGAACCAGTTGAGTTCAATACTGCAGTCCCAATATAGCTTTGGGTCCATTGTTGGTGCCCCTGTTCTCTTCTATCTTGGCACGTTCATATATAACTTGGTTGGGCTATCACAGAACCTGGGTGATCATGACACTGCTCATGTTCTGGCTTTTGGAATATGGTGGATGATTATTATCAATGTGGCCATTGTTAGCGGCTGCCTTCTTTCGAGTAATAACCCCAGCACAGTGACAGCAATTGTTGCAAATTCCCTTTCTCAACAGAGATTTGACAATATAGAGTGTCATCGGCATCATCACATACCCTTTTTCATGAGTCCTGTGTACAATTCCCCGTTCATGCCGGTTTCACTTTGGGATCGTGGACGCATGAAGCAGATGTGGATTGAGTCTACCAAGTCTTGGAAACAAGGATGGTTCCGTCGCCGAATCATGATCAGAATTGGCTGGATCATAATTCCTATTGTTGCCTTTCTTCTCATTTTCATACCGTCATGCCTCGCATTTATTGTTTCCTATACAACCCCACGAATCTGCCTAGGATGCCGGTAAGCTTAACTAAGTCTTTCTCAACTAATAAGAATGCAACTAACATTTGCCAGGGCTTTCACATTTTTGATCTACACCTGTTCACAATTGATTCTCATTGTTGCGACTACACACCACACTGCAACATTTCGTGAACGCAATCTAACTGAATCCGATCATATCACTTGTGTCATTGTTCGGCATCTAAGAAGCAACTCACTTATGGTTCGCGTGATCTCTTGGTTTCTCATACTACTTGCTATCGGCTCGTCTCTTGTCACAGCTGCCGGCGGGACACTCCTCCAGATGATCGGTGTATACAATAACTGCCTCTGCTCGATCCCTGTGACAACATGGCTTATCACCCATGATACAGAAACGTTTAATCTAGCGAGTGATACAGCTGCGGATCGAGAAGCCAGTAAATATTGGGCAGTGTGCACTTATGTAGCAGTTGGATTTATGGCGTTCATTTGTTACCTCGGGTGGTGGTATCAAAGGTATCTGCGAAAACGGCTTAAACAAAGGATTCAAGTGTTGTTACCAAAGCCGTAGAATGTGAGGTGTTGGCCCAACTTTGCCCTGATATTTCTGCCATTTTTTACCACTTCTTTAATATATATGTCAACACATTCCTGATTGAGAAAACCTCTCTCTTCTTTCCCTTTCCTCTTCATAGCTAGAATGCTTCGTGAATCGCACCTTTTACTATTAATCTTTTCTAATCCAATAGGTTAGTAATAGGAATAGTGAGCACCGTCAAATAGAAGGAATAGGATAATATCGTTCTGGCTAGCTTTAAAAGGTGGAAGGTTCTATGTGTGGGCAATAATGAGTATTGCGTGATGAAGAGGCCCTTAGAAGAGGCGAAATAGAGTAATTATAGATAATATACTGATCTTAATATACATTCAACTCCTAGGACGAATTATGCCGGTGGTCTTTGAGATGGCCTGTTTAATGTCACACTTCACAAATCGTTTAATGACTGGGAGTATCCGATACTATCCAAGACCTGGTAGATACTGGCCAGGCACCCAGCCCGGCTGATTCTGTTGACTCCAGCGGCGATAGAAGGACCATATACCAACGTCGTTACCCATTATCCACCCTGTGGATCCCTTCTCTTGATGCACCCCCCTTTTGTGTACAGATTCTATTATAAACCCGATCGAGGTGTGTGGTTGATGCAGCCTGCATGGAGGATGGAACCGTCTAAGACTATACCGTAGCTCAGGTGGTCAGGCGTTATTCACATTTGACAATGCGTCTAGCCATAATGCCTTTTAGGTGATGCATTACTTGTGCCGAATATGAATCTTGTCATGGACCGGGCTCGGGTGTGGGTCACATGACCCACAAGTAGTCTATTTGTCCTCTGTCCTCTTTTTATGTTCTATCTTTCCTTTCTCTTCCTTACCTTTGGATCCTAGTATGGATTGCCCTGCAGCTAGTATCATAAATTCAATACTTATACTTCGAAAATGAGTCGTCACACAAACACGCCATCTTGGAAGATGGGTTTGATCTTATCTATGGCGTGTGGCAGTCGATGACCTTCCCGGAATCGCATCCCGATCTGAAATTTCGTGGGCAGCCAAAGGGGATTAAGCAAGTCCTCATAGAACGTGGGTTGTAGAAATTCGGCCCTCTGCTTAAATGCAAAAGGAAAAATAGGAAGGTAACTGCTGCGCGACGACAATCCTAGCGGCTCAATTGGATTTTTAACAACAGAAAGGCCAGCTTCGGGAATCAATTAAAGCCCGAAAGCATGTTCCATTCCGAGCTCAATTTTGTCGAGCGAGTATGGTGTCATCCAAAATTTGCCCAGATTCCTACGGTAACATTCCTTCGGTTCCACCAACATTGTCAGGCTGTCATGGATTCCTTACATTAGTAGAAGGCCATAAGTATAGTACGAGAGAGTTCACAGTAGGGGTGATGGTATTTTGGTAAATAAAATAATTACCGGGTATTTACCATCCTATAGCGTTGTTCCTGACTTCTGGAGCGGGCAGCTACCAGCGATCCTGCATGTACTTGTTCATTTTATCAAGTCCACATCCTAGATATCCTTGAACTTTTGTCTTGCAAGACTCAATTTACCTCCTCAATATGGGTCGGTTACAGCATGCTTGGGTTCATGAACACGTCAAGGCTGTCGAAAAGCGTCATATCAAGAACGTGACAGAGCACTCATCTCAAGCGCTCTACGCAATATCAAGAGCACCTTCGAAGGCAGCCTCCTCGGGGCCCGTTTTAGTCAATAATATCACCCCCTAAAACATCATTGCAAAAGAAAGATCTTCTTGATCAAAAGTTTGCCCTTGCAGTCTATGAGGCTGGACATCCTTTTACTATGTATGAAAAGCCTGCAATGCAGGAAGCCTTTCAACTGCTCAGCCCATCCTATACACCACCGAATGCTAAAGCGGTAAGTACCGGACTGTTGGTTGAAGTGTATACTCGAAAGAAGGAAGAGGTTTGCCAACGTCTTGCTAGTGCTAAGTATTTGAACTTTACAACCGACGAGTCTGATTCTGTCCGTGGTGATCGTATTGCAAGTCTTTCAGCGAATTTATTGCATGAAGGGACTTTTCACCTCCGATCTCTTTGCACCGGATCCATGAATCATTCAGCAGAAAATCTTGCCAATATTGATATTAATGAACTCCGTACTTGGACAAATGGCAATCTTGAGGGTGTCAACTCAACCAATATTGATACCTGCTCAACAATGAGAAAGCTCTACGAGGTGCTTCAGGCTATGCTGGAACTTGACCATGTGTTCTTTACTCTCTGCGACTCACATGGCTTACAGCTACTTATCAAGGATATTCTGCAGCTTCCTTGGTTTGCAAGTGTTCTAAAACGCACCAGCAGGATTGTTGGGGAATTTAGGAAGGCACTTTTGCAACTGGCTATTCTTAGAGAATACTAGATGATGGAGTATGGAAAACACAAGGCCTTTATCATCAGGCATGTGAGATCTATTGATAACACAGTGCAGCGAACAAGCTAATGTCTATTTAGTGTTCTTACGCGGTGGGGCTCTAATTTTGCCATGGTACACTTTTTGCTTTGTACGAAAACAGCGCTATGCTCTTGATTCTCAGGCCAACTTCGCTGTGAAGCGGAACCAGGCAGATGGTGATATTATCAGGCTCATCCTTTGCCACTCACGACTTCTGGAAAGACGTAAAGATTGTCTATCAGATCCTACAACTGGTTCATGAAGTTCAAAAGTAGTCAGAATCCTGTAAGGGTCATCTAGGTCATGTCATTGCAAGATGGGAAAGTATCAGGGTCAAGTGGCAAACAATGCTGAAGTCGGGTCAATATCCGCAAGTGGGAGTAATATTTGCTGGCAACGAGGCTTCTATCTGGGCACGATGGCATAAAAAGGAGTAGAACGAGCTTACATGGCTAGCCTGGGCTCTTGATCCGGGCAATGCTAAACGTGCTACTATCAATGCAGAGTGTATGAGCAACATTCTTGGGCGCTTGAAGAAGCACACTTCCGAGGACAAACATACACAGGTAATTGAGGATTTCTTTGCTTTCAGGGATTGTGGAGGTAAATTTGGCAGCTGGCGTAATTTCTGGAAGGAGTATAAGGATAAGCCGATGCTATTGTGGAAAGTTGGTTGCTGGTGAAGGACCTTATCTTCCGGCTATAGCTCTCCGAGTCTTGTCAACACCCGCAAACTCAGTGCCGTTGGAGCGAAGTTTTTCAGCCATGAACTTTGTTCAAGATAAATACTGGTCACGCCTCTCAGCCGATAAGGCCGATATGCTTACATTCATGCTGTGGCGACAGCCATCCGAGCCGGCTCCCATTCGGTATAACCCCACCGAAGATCAGAATCTGGCCTATGAATACGTCTGTAAATTTGATGATAAAGAGGCGAATACAGAAGATACTTTGTAGCAGCCAGCATACTACCTATATATACTACTGGTATTTTGATATTTTAAAAATATCTACCAGGTAAATACCTGGTATTTAAATTATTTTTTTTTTTTAATGGACACATGTATGGTAAGATACACAGCCACTACGTTTTTTATTATTAATTACATACACTAACAATACCTCATCAACTTATTATGCCTTCTGATGCGATGTGGGTGGTTTTACTCACCTGATCCGTACACCATCTTTTTCGGACAGCCGTTAGATAGTCTTACCGCATACAAATGCTAATGATATAGGTACATTACTCCGCAATCCCTCGATAGCATAATTGCAGCTGGATCCAGCCAATCCAAACTCTAACATAGGGGTGCTGGGACTGGCAATATGTCCCCCAGGTATTTCGGGCTGCACGAACAATGGCGCTACGCAAGCCAGGCGAGGAAGATTACACACAAGCCAAGGCCTGGCGCCCGATAGCGCTCCTAAACATAATCGGGAAAGTGATGGAAGGAGTGACAGCTCGGCACCTACAGGATATAGCAGAAAAATACAGTCTACTCCCCAGCGAGCAGATGGGGGCAAGGCGAAATCGTTCCATAGACACCGCTTTGGACATGCTACTCAGCCAAATACGTACCACGTGGAACGCGGAGGGAGTAGCCACACTACTACTATCTATGGACATGACCGGGGCATATGACCATGTGGTGAAGAGGAAACTTGTGCACATTCTGCGGCAAAAAGGGGTCCCAGCTAGCATTGTAGGATGGGTGGAGAGCTTCATGTATGACAGGAAAACAACGCTGGTGTTCGATGGGCAGGAATCATAGAGGTCGGCTCGCCGATCTCGCCGATCTCACCGACCCTTTTCCTATTCTATAACTCAGAATTAATAGAGATCTGCAACCCAAGAGACACAAGAGTGCACGGTATAGGGTTTGTGGATGATGTCAATCTCATTGGGGGATCTAGCACATGTGGAAACTGCGACAATCTGCACGAAAGATGCTTAGAGTGGGCTGAACGTATTCCCTGTCACATGCACGGCCCTACGAGATGCACACCCCGCATCGCCACGCTCACAGTAACTTCAAAATTTCATAATTTCGTCAAATGGGGCCGACTGACAAGGCATTGAATGATTTGAGATCCCAGGAAGCGCCAAATATCAAGGCCACTACTGAAAAATGGAATGTCAACCGCTCTACACTCTCAAGGAACTTTAATGCCAAAACAAAGCCCCACCATGAGGCAGACAGGCTAAACAAGCGTAAACTGTTGCCAGCCCAAGAAAGGGTTCTTATTGATTATATTAATGAACTGTCGATTCGGGGCATTCCGCCTGTAGTAAATGATCCGGAATTTTGTTTTCGATATCGCCAAAATTTAGTGGGAAAGAACTGGCCCAGAGACTTTATGTCGGAGAAGTTTGGTTCTGAGATAATCAGGAACCAATGATCCGAACCATGGTTGAGTTATGAAATTACATAAGCTTATAATACATCCATATAAGCTCGTGACACCCACAAACGGAAGGTTCTCTTCGAACCTTAATAGTTTTACCACTTTTATACTGCCATCTATAACGCCCCCAACAACTTCTTCAACATGTGACATGTTGAGAATAAGATACCGTGGGTTATCACCTGACGCACGATATTTTAACCATGCTACCTCCCCACAAAAGTAGCTATAGAGCCACGC
>JAHQZX020000371.1:0-65464 GCA_019804575.2 Pseudotulostoma volvatum | reverse complement strand
GTACAATACACTCTAGTAATACCGTCCTATGCAGCCTTTCGGCCGCTTAAAGACGTAAAATAATACAACAACAACAATAGGGAACGGATGCGGGGGCTGCCGTGAGGCTGCCCTCTGTTAATACGGATCTTTTCGAAGGATCCAAGAGACTTCTGGGCTGGCACCCGAGTTTTTTGGTGACGTGAAGAGCCGTCTTAACAACTCTTGCTTCTCCACGCAGTATGGGGGAGTAAGTGGGCATCATCCCTGGACGTATTGCAGAATAGTTGTCCAGTTCAGATACCCAGATCTCGCAGAACCTCTTACGAGGGGTTTTGTGTGGGAAACCTTTTAATCGGTTTCGAGTAGGGATTAAAGCGCCCCCAAGGGCGAGTCTTAACGGAAACGACTACTAGGCGAGCCGTGTGCGTAGGTGACTGTTATGCATGGTTGTGATCTTGTTCCGAGAGAAGTTCTCTCGTGTCGCCTCTTGTTGAGTATCGGAAAGAGTCTCCTTCCGGCGGGCGTAGATCCTCGATACCTAGTCGAGCGCCATGCTACGGTTGGCCTATTGCGCGATCCATATCGGGCAACAGGTTTGAGATAGGGTTGTTTTCTTGAACTATTCATCAAGACCAGCCTAAGGTGATCCGATGCTCTCTAGCGAGAGGGGTGCACGAAGTTCAAGTGGTGGGGGGGTCTTTTGACCCCTCCGGGCGTGCGCCCACCGTCCTATGCAGCCTTTCGGCCGCTTAAAGACGTAAAATAATACAACAACAACAACAAAAGATAGGGAACGGACGAGTTGAGGGCGACGAGAAATTGGTGGTTAAGGTGCATGACCTCCCAACGAGAATGACAATGCTGGATGGGAAGAACAGCCTATACGCCAGGGACGTCTCAATCGAAGGAGACGTCCTCCCGGAAGTTACGGAAGCTTTCGGTGTGGCCCCAGAGTCTATACGCTGGGTCAGGAAGCAGGAAGGACTTGCAACAGTTTAGCTTTTCGGGCTGGAGGCTTGAAGAATACCCCTAAGGCTGTAGTAGTCATGGGGGCCCGGCTGAGGGTAGAGTATCCTACCTCTAGGGGTGTGAGACCGCCTCAGTGCAAAAGGTGCTGGGGAATCCATAGAACGCAAGGGTGTAAGGGCACGCCAAGGTGCAGGTTGTGCGGTGACCTAGGTCACCGGACAGCTGTGCATCTGTGATATGTATCAAGTGTGTGACTGCAATAGTGAGCATGCAGCCCCCTTCATGTCCCAAGACAGCGCCGGTTTCCGGGAAGCCCCCGAGGCGCAAAAGCCAGCAGACGCCGGGTCGTTTGCAGGTCTAGATTGTCTTTACGTTCAAAAAAAAATTTTTCGTTTTTTCTTTTCTCACCTGTCTACTACACGACACAGGCTACAGAGCACCCAGGTGATCCCTGGTATTAACTCCAGCGCCAAATAATGTCTTATGTATATTACTAGTAATACCGTCCTATGCAGCCTTTCGGCCGCTTAAAGTAAAATATAATACAACAACAGCATCATAACAACGCCAAGAAATTCTAGAGACGAGTGAGCTAATCGATAGATCATTGCTTATACAGTAACTTAATACACAGGTATTTAGCTGCTGAAGGCCCGGGAAACCAGGCACAATTTTCGGGCATATATCCCCTCCCAGTAGTTGCAATGCAATACTGAACACTACCATACACCTATATACAATCAGTCATCCCTAGCGATCATCACCTGGAAGAAATGGTTTCCGGTGAGATGTCAGTTTTTCCAGTTCCGGACCCATAAGCGACTCCTTGCCTGTACAACTCCATTTTTTCAGCTGCAACTATCGTAGCATGCGAGGATAGTTTTGTTTGCAACATTTGCTAATAACGCAGCAACCAAGTCTTGGACAATTCTCCCGAGCATGCCCCTTGGACTGACCCCAAAAATACTCAATATGGTTCAGGAATTTCGGATTATAAAGACCTACATGAGAGCTTCTGCGAAACAAAATCCGGCTGCAGTGAAAGAAGCCAGCAGTCTATGACAATATCTAGAACCTAGTATAAAAGTGGGAAAGAGGGATGGAGAAAACTAACTCTCTGAAGCACATTTTGGGGGTAGCGAATCGCAGTCCTTACACCCTTCTCGTTGTCTTGTCCTGCACGGTGCGCGGGTCCGCTTTGGTACGTACACATTTCAGTTGTCGCAAATGCGCCTCGGGGTGTAGGTACCACTATGAACATTCTCTTTGCAAGACTTACAGATAGCGGGTTTTGGTAACGTTCTCTGTTATATCTTTCCTTTGTACACTTGAAAACCATGCCGTTGCGGGCCACAGCTTGCGTCCTTTTAATACTCTTTAAACTCTTTTGGGAATACGTGAAATCGCTCCCGTAGAAGGGTTCTGTTGTATGAGCAACGACCGTATTGCTATCGTAGTACCAGCTATTGTGAAGTAGCGGTTGATCTCCATCTTCGCCTTTGTTCAGGTCTTTGATAACAAGAGCATCATCCGCATAAACTGAGTGGCTGGTGGCTTTATCAAAGAGGAACAAAAAGTGATATCCCAGGCAAAGAGCTTCGGCAACCGGGATCGCCTTTCTCTCAACTTGATCCAGAAGCTTCCTACCATCCCAATGACCTTCCTCCTGCCCATATTAAAAGTCCTCAACGGCTTCCGGAGGAACGCCCGAGGCGAATAATTCATTCCGATGCCGCTGGGAAAGAGATAGCGGGTTAAGTCTTGACGATGGCGAAAGAAATTCGGATGCCATAATCCCTTTACCCTTCCCTTTCGGACGCAAAAAGGCACCATTTTCAGAGATTCATGCTTGACGCCGACCGTCATTAGCAGAGAATATACTTTCAGCGTGTGTAATGGAAATTATTGGCCAGCAATCTAGTCCCCTAATGGCGTAATTGCTTGGACGTTCCTTCGCTTTTATCGAACCATCAGCGTTAAAATCGACCATGTAGGGCAGCATATCCTCAATGGTTTTGAGGAACTGCCTTCCGTATTGGGTGGCATCCTCGCGCTCATGGCCATCAAAAGAAAACGCCTTTCTTGATGCCTTTCAAACTGTAGCCAGGCCTTTTCAACCAATTGCGCGCAGTTCTGGACGTTATGGCGCCACGTTTGTGATCGGCCTGTTCAAGAGTTGATAACGCTGTGAGTGTCTTCGAGGGAACCACAGGCGCTTCGAATATCGGGGTGATTTTCCATGTGTTCGCTCATGCACTGACAAACTCCGTACGAACTTAAAGCTACGCCGTCGTTAGTTCATGCTTGCTAATCAACTCTTGGTAGCGCGGTATGGTTTTACCTTCGCCATGAAATTTTATAAAATCTTGGTTCGCACACAAGATCCCCTCATCCACCCGGCTTAACTGCGTCTTATGTTTACCCGCTTTGCTTTCTGGTATCCTTCAATCTTGAAAAAGGACACATAACAAGGATTTCCCAGAGAATTCATCCCTCAAGCAAAGGTTTTTATTCGGTTATAGATAACCCACCATATGAACTTCCTCACAAGTAGACATTGCCCTTCGTTTACAACTCGCAATGTCTCCCCGGGAGGCTCTTCTCCGAATCATCCCCAGTCAATAATTAAGACCGGAAACGGTCCTCTGATATGCAGACATTGCCCAAGGAGGATAGGTTTTGAGAAGGATCGAAAGAATGGTGGTTAATATGAACCATGTAGTCACTGTCATGCGGTGTAAGAGAGACAAAGGAAACACATCAGACCCTACACGACCAGCATGGCAATGAAAAAGACGAAGGAATATAACAAACATCACCCAACCAGGACTATCATCAACAATCGAGGATGAAGATCATCAGGCACCCCCCGAGGTGCAGCCGCTGCCAGAGCGGATAAGGATAAAAAGAACAATGGCAATTGGCACCAACTGCACAGCTATTATCGCGAATACTAATACGAGACATCAATAAAGGATACCGAAGATGCTGGCAACTTACAAATCAGATTTGCCGTTGCCGTAGTCTCCAAGGTTATGCTGGCCAAGAACGTTTGGACAGAGCACGAGTTGGTTAAATCGCAGCATTGGCACGGTTCAGGACATCGTGTGGGCGCCTAGAGAATGTTTATGAACAGCCCTTCCGGTTCATTATGATACTAAGTATAGTGGGCCAGCACTACATAGGTATGCGAAAGTGAAGGGAAAAAAGGTAGTTCCTATATTTAAACTAACCACCGAGTGGAGCCGTGGGTCGGTTATGAAGAGAGATCTATGAGCGAGAAACAACTTAAATTCTAACTGAATACTTACTGTAAGGAGAATGATGATGAATCCATCCATTAGTAGGAGGGAGAAAAGGGGCTACATATATGAAAAGGCAAGGCGGTTTGAACTAAGCCCGATCTAGAGCTGACTCATCCAAACGTCGAACCCTAGCCCTAGCCATAAGAGCCAAGGCAGGCCTTAATATGGACAAGGCAGAGAGGGCCTATTGTTGCCATCTCAAGTCGAATCTCTTCATGGCCTACCTTCTGAGGAGAGCTTTGACTTGGAGCGCTAGATTACGAATGGTTCGAATTGTAGGACCATAAATAACTATGAGAGAAGAGGATCATTTGCGACGGCGGCTGAAGAAAGTGCAATCGCCCGTGAATATTCAATTCTTGCTGATATCGGTTCTATGTTTACCAATGGCCAATTGCAGTGGGGGTTTCAATGAAGTCGTCGATGGCCTCCCTTCTACCTTCGACTCTATAATAATTCCACCTCTTCTGGCTCTTCTGAGTACGATAACCTAAGCTCCGATAGTGCTAGTATATCATAGACAAGGGAGGGTTAGACAATAGCGTGGCCTCTTTCTTGAAAGTGCGAAGGCGGCCAAAGACGAGGAATATGCATGTATACGGAGGCAGTTATATGTACAGAGTGACTTGGGCAAGCTATACCCAATAGATTACCACTATACTTTAAACTCCATACTATCATTATTGATTACCGCATTACGACCACCTACTTCTTCGCGGTCTCAGGCCCATGTCATACTAATCAAATAATCCCAACGAATTCGCTCTACTTCCCTAAGTGGATGTAGAGAGGAGTAACCTTCAATCATGGCAGATGACGAGAAAGTCAGTGCGGAGAGGCTCGCTGCAGCGAAGAAGAGGGTGCTTCCTCCAACCCACCTTCACACTAATACACACTAATACATCACACTTGAATGTATTGGGTTTGTACTATCTTGAATGATTCTAATCCATTCTGTAGGTTGCGCAACTTCAGAAACAAAAGTCAAAAAAAGCCGACAAGAAAACCGCTTCTAGTGGAGAGCCGAATCAAGACAGCACTGTTCCCGTAGAAGCTGCTGCTAAAGAAGAGATTCGTAAGGATGGTGACCCCGAGAACGACGAACTAGAGGTCCAAGGAAGGGCTGAGGACACAGGGAAATGGCAGCATGAAAGCAGATTCGGCGATAAAGACGTCTTGGAGCCTATGCCGGACGCCCCTACCACCCCGGACGCCGATGGAATCCCGGAAGATGTTAAGGACCTCCCCTCACGCGGGGCGCATAGTCGACAGCCATCCCTCTCTCTACAGTCGAAGATGCGATCATCTTCATTCCGCAAGTCCTCTATTTCACACGGTGCAACAACTCCGCCAATGGCCAATTTCAAGCCATCAGCTCTTCCACCCTTGAATCCCGCCGATGATTCCATACACGAGGTCTTTCGAAAGCAGGCAGCGAGGCTGGAAGAGTTAGAAAGGGAAAACAGGCGACTAGAGAGGGAGATTCAGGACATGAGCGCCCGAAATAAAAAGACCGAGGAACAACTCGAAGATTTTAGGGAGGCGAACGTGGGGGTTGTGGAATTGAAAGATAGATTGAGAAAGGCAGAGCAGCAAGCCGCCGAGGTAGAGAGACTGGTTAGTTATGTGCCCTCGCCATTACAGAATTGTGTTTAACAATATTACGCGGCAGAGATCCGAGATCACCTCCCTACAACGCCAAAACTCACACCTTCAATCAAAGTCACATCGCAATACGAACAGCATCTCCATCTCCGGGACATTAGAATCGCTCCCATCGGACCTTGCGCAGCAGCTTGAGTCAAAATCGGCCACTATCGAGGCAATGGAACTTGAGATATCAAACCTACGTGCACAAATCCACACACAGTCTAACTCAAACATCAGTTATCAAACTCAGATAGAAGCCTTGAAAGAGAAGGTGTCACAGGATGAGAGCGCTCTAGAGAGGACCCAGCGAGAATTAGCAGATACAAAACGCTCCCTGAATCGAGCTGCTGACAAGGCCATGAAAGAAGGCGTCGATAAAGCCTCCACGGAAACTTTAATCAAGAGTCTAAGGCGAGAAGTGGGGGAGATACAACAAGCGGAGAATGAAGCACAGAACAAAGTCGGAATACTGGACAAGAAGCTCCAGGCGTTGGGGAATTTACATAAGGAATCGGAAGCTCGACATTTCCGGCATCGGAGGGATATTGAAAAACTCGAAAAGGATTTGTTAATTTTGAGAACTAGTGCTGAAAACGAGAATCGCAGGTTGAGGGAAGAGCGTGACCTAGCCAGACACCAGGCAGCGGTCGGAGGCGCCGATGAGGGACTCGACGAACTTGAGGATGAGGAGCGCTCTCGCCTGGAGCGGCGAGTCCGCGAGCTAGAAGGCGAGATCTTTGATCTCCGCCGTGGGTTTTGGCAAGAGAAGAAGATAGAACTAGCTAGTGATCATGACGTTTCTAGGGAGGCATCAACCAGCCCTGCTAACGCCTTCGACGAGGTCGACTTAACCGGCGGTGCGCCCAGCCACTCCCGACGCCGTAGCACCACAGCAGGACGGCCGCAACAACATTCATCCTTCACGACTGTCCTATCAAGCGGCCTCGCTGCCTTTACAGGTACTAGCAATTGGGCACCTCGCCCATCTCACCCTCTTCACCCGCCAATAGCACCCGGGCGGGGAAGTCTCGAGCTTCTGTCTGAGAATGATGATGTTGATTTCGATGAAGAGGCCTTTGTGCGGGCGCAGGCAGAGGAGGAGGCCCGCAAGCGGGTTGGGTGGATGCGGGAGGTGAAGCGCAAACTAAGGGATTGGAAGGGATGGCGACTAGACCTAGTGGACAGTCGGGCTGGTGCTGAGGGGGCTGGGGTTGGAATGGGTGAAATCTTTGAAGTGTGAGGGTGAGGTGGCCATGCGGTGGTATTTATTCTTATCCCGTATCCCATTCATTTGTCATCCCCCTCCACCCTCGTTTGTCTTCTGTCCCTCTCTATAATGATGTATATCATCGGCGTCGGTTGAGAGGGTGTCTGCATACATTCGCTGTCTATATATATATATATATATATTACGCATAGACATATATATGTAACATAAGAACTCCAAAAACCGGCCAGGAATTTATTTATTTCACATTCCTGGCAGATGACCAAATAGACATGCAAAGCAATCCTTAAAGAAAAGACTTGACGTACATTTACTAAAGCGCCTTTCTCCAACAGATATCGTAGGTGGAATAGTCGCAAGTAAAGAAGGCCTGGCAGAAATAGCAACACACTGGTGAGGGGGAAGGAAAAAGGAAAAAAAGGTATTATACAAGATACATCGGTACAGGACTGAAATATTTTCTCTAACACGCGAGGAGCAAACCTTGACTCCTGAAGAAAGAAAAAAGATATAGGCCGGATAACAATACGGAATTAAGGATGAATCACAAGCGGAACGGCCGAGATAATAAAAGGATATCTTTATTAATCTGCAGAATAAGATCGTCCATTCAGCACGCCTTCTGACTTCCTGTCCCTTCGTCGATTGGCAACATCCACGAACCAACCGCCTAGTTGGAACAGCCAACCACCGGTGACCAAAACACCGGATATAACATTGACGAGACGGACGAGCAGCACCAGAAAGCTACTGCGTTCCTGGCTGACGAGAAGGAGGATAGGCTCAATATCGTACTTGAAAAAGATGCCAGGGACGTAGTGAGGATCCTCGGGAATGGTATGCGATTGGCTAGTTGCCGAATACTGGTTGGTGAATAGCATGTTGCTCTTCTTCGACATCTGAGATAGTGGCGAGCGGGAGTACTGATCCAACGCGCCATTTCCTTTCGAGTAAACCGTTGGCACCACGTTCAGGAAGTATTGATATCTAAAATAGTGTTCTTTGGTTGTGGCGATGGTCTTGTCCAGGGGATTGAGAAGCGATGGATAGTGAGGTCCAAAGGACAGCTCCGTGATCATATGGGAAAAATTAAATTCTACGTTGAAAATGATAGAGTTAGCAGACATTTGTGACTTTCCAAACGGAGGGTAGAAGAAAAACAAGAAAAAAAAAAGGGGGGGGAAAGAGACTGTTGGCATACGAGAGTGATCAAGGTGCCCTCCAAATTCCTGATATCCATGTCCACGAGCAGTGATGTGGAAATCTCCCATGACCTTATTGCCCTCGAGACTCCCATAAATCCGACAAGAGTCTAAACGATCCCCCCTCCGAAGCGGCGGGCCACGTGGAAACTTCCTTCTTGTATTCTTCCTCACTTCTCCAAAGACGTGACGTACATGGGCATCTGCCTCCTGGGCCATAATCCGCTTTGTGTCCTCCTGATTGAGGGTCTGATATTCATGGACGCCGAACGATATCTCACGGTTGACCTTCTCCATCCACCCATGCCAGCTCGCCGCCTCTTTCTGTAGGAGCTCCCCCGCAAGAATACGATCTCCTAAAGCGTCCTGCACGTTGACGCGCAGATCGTCACATTGCATCCGAATCACGAGATCCAGGTTCAGTTGGAACTGGTGCGAGATGCCCTTCTCAACGCTGAAGTGGTGATTCTCCATGCCTCGGAACCAGGACAGCAGTTCTGAAATGGAGAGCACGGTGCATAGCGTGAGAATGATGAGCGTCCATTGTCCACCACGGCGGGTTGGAGAAGTATAACTTGGCTTTGTCTTTGCTACAACATTCGTTCTCCGGATTAGTGGAGAGACAAAATAGAAGCCAGAGGATGAATTGTCCCGACGGCCGAAAACCGGTTTTGGGCAAGAAACATTACAAAAGAGAACAATACAGTTACTAGTTACTAGACTGACAAAGTAGCTAGGATCCTAGGAAGACTTACGGAAAGCATCAAAGGTCTTCAACCCTGCGCCAATTCCTCGCTTGTCTCCAAACGCATCTTCGTCGAGACCATGTGCCTCGAACCCACTCATGGCGTTGGGGTCAAATTGATCGCACAGGACAAAAAAAGCATAAAGGAAAGAAGTCGGGGGACAGGCGGGATGACTCCTGTCCCGAACCCAAGTCGAAGAGCTATAAGGAGTAACTGGGAGTTGGAAATACGAATCCAAAATATGCAAATGCCCTTTTGGTAGATGAGGGCCGGAAATGTCATTGGATCTAGTCCAGTTGCCGAAAAGGCCAAGTATCCAAAACGCGGAAGCTCGGAACACCGCTAAAATACGTGCTGCATCCGAGCGTGGTTACTTACCTCGAATAACAATACTGTGATCTGAGCTCAATTTGGACATAGAAAGCATGGCCTAGGATTTAAGTATTTGATGTGCTACTCTGCACAGACCTCTTCCCTCTATCTTATGTAGGCCTTCAATTTTAATTAGACCTTACCAAAATTCCGTAAAAAGATCGATTAAGAAATAAGAAGGATCACAGTGTATATACATATATTAATATATGTATACTATATATCATAAGGTTGGCATTGAGATATCTTTGATAGACAGCAGTCTTCGTGCTGCCGTCGCCACAATTCCAGGCGTCGCACCGGAGCGACCCGTGCGTGGCCCATGCCCATGTGTCCATAACCTCTGGATATACCATAAACCTAATTCTCGCTGCAATGCTTGAAGCGGTCGAGTTTGTTTTTCTTGTCCGTTCACTCCTCTTCCCCGAGAAAACCAAATGAAAGAGAGAAGGAAAGCAATGAAACCTGAAACATTATAAGGGAGTAAAGCGAATTCCACGTCAAAGCCAATAGATGCATACCACGCCCTGACCAACGCATTAGAGGTCGGCACCACGAACAATGCAAGGGTGGTGACAGAAACAGTACAGAAAGTAACGAGAGCGATGAGGTGAGACATTAAGAAAGGTTTAGTTAGCAAAGGATGAAAATCTCCAAGGGTCGTAGACGGCAATGCAGACACGTAGGCCACAGAAATCATTTATCTTAAAAAAAATACAGATCTTAAAACGGGGGTATATGATAGAATCTCCCCGCCTTCGCCCTCTTTTGTCCGATTCAATCCAATTTCATCAGTGATACGGGAGATAAAGCCACCAGATTCCCAACCGGTCTATGCCGCGTAATGATAGTAAAGAAGAGGAACGAATATAATTACGAAGTATAAGAAAAATAATACGGGGGGACAAGCTATCTTATCTTCTAGGACTAAGTTAGAGGCACGTCAGCCGGGAAGCGGTTGGTTGACTTACTAAGCTCGTCGCTGCCGCTGCCGCTGCGAGGTCTGGCTTCCCACTACTACTCGCAGCGACTCTCGGCAAACCCGATCCCGAGAACGAACCTGGGTTTGACACACGCTTGGCGGACATTGGCGGCGGTCCGTTCATGGTTGAATTGCGTTTCGGAGCCGCAGTTTTGACCGGTGAATTGTTTGATATAACTCTGCTTTTGATCACTACACTTTGCTTCTGAGTCGTGTTCGGAGGTTCTGGCAGAGGTCGCCCAGAAGGAGTAGTCACCTGATTTAGACGCTTGGTGGGAGAGTTCGTGGCGATAGCCGCATGTGACCTCGATCTATGATTTTGCTTGATCCCGGTAATAAATTCATGATTTAGTCCATCATTCGGATTCAAACGGCGCGCTGGGTCCCAGCGGAGACAACGGGCAATGAAGTCTAGAAAAGATTCATCGTCACACTTGAGCGTCTGTCTAAGATCCTTTGAATTAGGCCTTCGTTTTCGGCCCTTTGATGAGGCTGTTAATCTAGGTTTTCCGGTGGAATCGAAGAAAAGCTTCTTTCGGGTGCTCTTGTCAATTAGGTGTTTTTCCGGAGGTCCAAACACTTCCATGATGCAAGCCAATTGCTCCTGTTCATCTTCCCCAGGGAAGATTGGGTACCCGGTGTAGAGTTCTGCCAAGATACAGCCTAAGCTCCACATATCGATTGGCATACCGTATGACATGCCGAGAATAACCTCTGGAGAACGGTAGAATCGACTCTGGATATAGGTGTAGACTTTTTCATGCTCAAAACAACTCGAGCCGAAGTCAATCACCCGAATCTCAGAGTGTAAAGGATGGACAAGAAGAATATTCTCTGGTTTTAGATCACAGTGAATGACCTTCTTGCTATGAAGAAGAACTAACGTGTTGAGGAGTTGTTTAGTAAACCGGCGAATAAGTTTTAGAGAGAACCCTCGGAAATCATGTGCCTTGATAAATTCGTAAAGGTTCATACCCAACAGCTCAGTCGATATACAGAGGTGGCCCCTAAAATAAAAACTCTGGGAGAAGTTGATCACGCTGTGCCGCCGATGAGGATCCTAGCCCATACGTTAGCCACTATTAAAACGAAATATAATGAGTGTATGCACCTACCCATTCCTTTAGTTTCTGGAGGATATTCACCTCAACCAACGCCTGCTGATGGAATCTCTTCTTATTACGGATTATCTTCACAGCCACAAGACTCCCCGTTTTGTGATCCACGCATCTCACGACCTGCCCAAAACTACCCTTACCCAAGACATCCACAACCTCATATCGGTAAGCCAGATGATCCCCGACAACAATTTTATAATCGCCACGTTCATCATCATAGCCGAAATTTGACAATTGGAACTTGAGGTCCCCAACGTGCTTCTTAGCCTTTTGGGTTCCGCAGAAGTAGATATCCTTAAAATCAATGATTTCTCCACGTTCAAAGATATTCAGACTCGCCATTCTTAGTGCCTGTGTTGAACTAACACGCTCCTTCGGGCTCGCTCTGCGACGTAGCTCCTCAAGAGCTTTCGCGGCAGCTTCGAAATCTTTACGTTTGCTACCAAGCCTCCTCATCTCTTCTTCCGCTACAAGGTCATCGGGATCAAAATTCGGGTCGGTAGAACGGTGTTTAGTGGCGACATTTGATTTAGCGGAATTGAGAATTTTATGAACGGGGGAAAGGATAGATGATGATGAGCGATTCGTTGAAGCATCCACGTCACCAGAGTCCGTAGAAGAGCTTTGAGTCTGCCCCAAGCTCTGATCACTAGTAAAACTAGGGATACGCCCCACTACCGGGGCTGTGGTAGTGCTAGATATCGATGATTTTCTCCGGGAATTCAAATAAGCCGGTTTCAGGGTTGGGCTAGCGCGTGCGGCCGACACATTATTCCATGTAGCAGACGCGGGGAGCCGGGGAGGAGGCATGTTGTTGTACTTAGCAGGGTCAACATCAGCGTCCACAACCGGCTGAGACTTGGTGTTGCTATGCTTCAACGCTAAGTTGAGGTTAGTGCGGAACGTAGAACCCTCATTCTCCAGTTCCATTGGACTAGAAATCCGGCTACTCGCTTCGGTTGTTGAAGGAAAGACAGCAACCTGTGTTTGTGGTCGTGGGCCTGTCAATCTTCCTAGTTGTATGGATCCACGAGAAAATTCGCCGCTAACCTTCCGTCGGATAAAGTTGAAGTCACCACTGTTCTTTGGGAGAGATAACGGTATATATGGAGATACTGTTCGATTTCCCATGGGGATATCCAATGATCCGACAGCACTGGAGCTGCTTGGCGCTCGGAAACCTACAGGATCAATATTCACCACGAAATGAGACGTGCTACTCCTTGGGAGAGCAACAGACTGTGCATCTTGCTCGTCGTGGGTAAAAAGGAAAGAAGCCTTCGACGCGGTCAATGGGGTACTGGGGGTCTTCATGTTACTTTGATAAGGAGGGGGCGTATAGGACTTGACATCTGTATGACAGATATGGCCTTCCCTCAGAGCTTCAATCTTTGCAGCGACAGGAGTGCCGATAGGAAGCAGGTTCAAAGGCGGTAGTTTCAACGGTTGAAGATTCTTCTTTCCAATATTTATGCTTTGCTTCGTCCTTCCATCAGGAGTTTTAGCAATTCTGGTGCTGAGTGGAGCCTTTAGCTCTTCCTGAATTGTGTCAACTACAACGGCACTACTTGAGTCTGAATCCCGCTTTGTCGAATTCGAGCTGATACCGAGCCGGGCTATCTCCGTCGGCAAGCTTGACTTGCGGAGACTAGGATTGAGCATGTCATCAGTTTTCGGCGATTCATAGGCTTTGGGGATTGCTGGAACCGGGGGAACTTCCTCCTCAGCGGATCCAGTCATGGCATCCAAGCGAGGCTTAGGGGTAGGCAGCCGAGACGATGTAAGATTCTGCGAGAGCCTCGGCTGCAGCGACCCACTAGAATTACGCGCCGAATTATAGCTAGTAGTCGATGAGAGCGATATTCCAGAGCTATACGACTTGCGATTTGGATCAGGGGTAGTCCGCGACGAAGAAGGAGTAATGCTCTTGCGAGGTATCATAGATGGCGATTGAGCCGACGACCGCGATCGCGGAACACAAAGATCCGACTGCGGTTGAGAGGTGGTAGGCATTGGCGGTGCTTGAGGCATCATCGACATACGTTTCATTCTTCTCGCATCGGTAGGGCTAATGGTTCGAGCACCAAGCCCAGTCGCATGCGGAACAATGGACATCCTTTTCGTTGAAGATGGTGTAGTCGTTCTTCCTGCGGTGCTTTTCGCAGGAGTTCGTAGAGCATTCGTCGGAGAACATCGTAAACATTCGTTACCGCTTGATGGTGCTAGGAGGTTTTCCTGGGCCTCCTTTGAAGGGTGTTGAAGTGACTTCGCCTTCGCATTGCGAGGGGTAGTCAATAGTTTTAAATCCTCATTACGAGTCGACTCTGCATTCTGCTGGCGAGTGCGGAAGGATGTGTTCCCCCGGTCGACTTTCCCGATATCGATACCGACCTTTCTCGTTGAGAGGCTTGGCCGCCTGCGAGGGGGTACAACGCCAGAGCTATCCAGCAGGGTACCGGGTCCTATGGATTGTCTCGGCGGTCGCGCCGCACCTGAATTCGACGAAGGAATTGGTGCATGACTCTGGCGACGACTCTTTGAATTTGGTGCAGGAGGAGGAAGCATCGACCCCGCCGTCGTCTGGCCAACTAAGCGACCCGCGTCGCTCCGCCGACGAATCGAACTTGCCCTACCGGTTGTAATGCTCTCGCTGCTTGACCAAGAATTGTTTGACCTAAGGCCTGTCGCCTTGTGCTCATACCCAACGCCTCCATGCCCCGGCTTAGGAAAATGACTTAAGCTCGGTCCCTCAATGATACTATTCTGGGAATCGTCAAAGTCGATCGGCGCCAGAAAGTCGCCATTTTCAGGAGGAGTCTCATTGATGTCATATTGGGTCGAATTCATCACATTCGATACCCCCAGATTGAAACAAGTATTGCTGTATCCCAAGGGTGGATTTCGAACTAACTTATTAGTGGTGTTGACAGAAAGATTTCTAACATGCGAGGAATCAGACGGGTTGCTAAAGCAGAAGGCAAGAAAACGTTAGCTGCCTAAGGAATAGAACAGAGTAGGAAAGCGATCATCAGCTTGGAACAATGAAATACCATTTTGAAGAGAGGTCATGTTGTCCCGTGCCCCACGATGGTTTCTGGTCACGAATTGATTGTCTCCTCTTATTCACCCTCGTCTCGGAAACATTTTTGCCAGATGTCACTATGATATGAGTCTGGTCTGAGCTTCCACCGTTTGTGGCTGCCTTCTGTAGCCTCCTATGAGTACCAGCCTCTGTCATAGAACGATAACTATTAGCCCTAATCTTGTATCACACCGAACTGGATCAACGGGGTAAGGGAAGGTCTTTCCGTACCCCCCGAACTAGAGTCATCGTTACGGGAAGAATTGGACGTCTGCGAATGAATTATCCTAGACGGGGCAGTCCCGAGTATTTGCTGGAAAGTCACTTTGGCAGGCATTGTCGATCTACCTGTTGTCGAGACAAAGAGGTCAAAGACTCCCAGTGTAGGATAAGCACCACGAAGGACAGGACCAAGACTGGCAGGCCGTTAACAGTGTTTGGACCGTTTCTGAGGCAAGACTGGTCAACAAAGTTGCGGCCAGCGCATTTACTACCAGTCCATTGCGGAGAAACAAATCCGTCAACTGCACCAAGGTTGATCAGAGGTGTTTTCTGAAAAAGTAACAGATATGAACTGTTCCCGCACGTCGCTTGGAAGGGTTTCCCGTAAAGAAAAGAGTCGAGACGATAACACTGCTCGGCTGGTCGTTCGGGAAACCTTTAGCATCTCCCACCGCTTCTGAGCGGTATGATACCTACTAGTATGTGTATGTATGATGGAAGGACGGGAACACGCGCAAAGCGCGTGTGGTTACCGAGCTATTAGGCACGTCTAGAGTGAGGACGAAAGGAGACAGATAAGATAAAACCTGAGGAAAGGCTAGGGAAGCCTTCTCTGGAGGCATAAACGCCGCAGAGAGATTTTCCTGTAAACTCGATCGATCGGAGGCTCTTTTGGGTTTTGCTCGTGCCCCTGGATCCATCGCCGTTTCTGGTAACTCACGGCTGCAAACCCTGCAAACTCTGCAAACAGGATCTAGAATTCGGTGTTCGGTAACTTGTCATACGTAATCATCACCCTCATTAATTCTTAATTCCAAGTTATCATCATCATCATTATCATCATAATCTATTAACTATATTTATAATATTATATATTAATTTATATACGATATGATGATATGGTACCTAATACTCTCAGATGAGAGTAATACACAATGTCAATATGTCATCTGATCTGATAATTTGACAACCCGTTCCGTCTTAAATATTATTTTCTATTTCTTTAAAACAACTCGGTTAAGCTACGGACGGCTTCTACTCCCGTTAGACTTGTGTTGATGCGTGTGGGTGATGTTCGACCTCTCTGCATGTAGATGAACCCTTCCAGTCTCTTATAGGAATATCATGTCATCATCATCATGGATGAGTTCACTGCAGAAGCGTTTGTGAATCAGGATTACGATGACCCGTCTACAAAACATAAAAAGGAGCCAGCTTCTTCCTCCTCCCCCATGACGGGAATGTCGAAGTCTTATCAACACAGTGATATGAACACTCAACAGGATGACCCGGAGTCTCATGCGCCATTATCTCTTCAAGACAGACTCTTTGCCAAGTATGTTCCAGGTGCCATATGACCCTGAAAGTCGAAAGCTGATCAATGCTCGAGACTGTTACAGCAAGTCATTCCTGCTGAGGAGGAGGAGAGAAGTGGAAGACAGGCTTTGGCGCAGCCCTCCTCCAGGCAGTCCAGTCGGCCTGCCTTCAGCCTTCCAATCATGACAAACAATTTCCGCCGCTTCAATGCAAGGCATGTTGCTGAGATCTCTATGGATCAGAGCACAAGCGACTAAACGTTTTCATTCTAGAATTGGTATTATCTTCGTCTTCCAGAATCGGCTAATCCGCCTCTTCAATTGGCGAACTCCTACCCAAACTCTTTCATTCATGTGCCTCTACTCGTTTGTCTGTCTTGACCCATACCTCTTTATGGTGCTTCCAGTGGCCATCGTCCTGTTTTTCATCATGATTCCGGCCTTCCTAACGCGTCACCCCCCTCCACCTTCCACAGCCTCCGGCACAACTCCGTACTACTCGTATCTAGGCCCTGCCCTCGCTCCACCAAAAACAATCAGACCAGCTAGTGAAACGTCCAAGGATTTCTTCCGCAACATGCGGGACCTGCAAAATACCATGGCAGACTACTCAAATCTTCACGATGCCACGGTCTCCTTTCTTTCACCTCTTACTAATTTCTCAGATGAGAATCTCTCCTCGACGCTTTTCCTAGCGCTATCTGCGGTAACTGCATCGCTGTTTCTAATTTCCCACCACCTGCCCTGGCGATTAATCCTTTTCATCACTGGCAATGTTCTTATCATGTCGGGTCATCCTAGGGCTCAGGACTTTCTCCATCTTTTGAAGCGGCAACTATCAGAGGCAGAGCCAACTCAGCCTCACATGGCCGTCACCAAGGCATCTAGTGTCGGTGATGCTCACTGGCTTTCCCTACTATCATCTCCCTCCTTGTTCATGTCCTCCCTCAAAGCAGTCGCAGATGTGTCCTTAGATTCGTATCCCGAAGAGCGAGAAGTTGAGATCTTTGAGCTCCAACACAGATCTCTCGCACCTTACTCCGCATCTTTGGAGTGGGAAACACTCTTGTTTTCCCCTACCCCGTACGACCCACTCTCTCCATCACGCATAGCAGGCGACCGACCCCGGGGCTGCCGCTTCTTTGAAGATGTACAACCTCCTTCGGGCTGGGCTTGGAAAAGCAAAAAATGGCAACTAGATTTAGATTGTCGTGAATGGGTGGTCGAACGTATGATCACTGGAGTGGGCTTCGAAATTCCCGACCTTCCAGGAGGAGGCAGCGGACCTGGCGAAGAAGTGGGAGGCTGGGTCTGGGACTTACCTCCCGTTACTTCTGAGGCTCAGCACGAGGATGAGGAGTTCAGTCTTATGGCCGACAATGAATCTAATGAATCTACGACGAAGCCAAAGTCGGATTACAAAGGAAAGGGGAAAAGCAAGACTCAAGAGAACGTCAATATCATGAGCCCTAGCTGGGAATACACAGCATCTCCCCCATCTGGCATGGGAGAATGGAGACGTAGGAGGTGGACTCGACTCGTTCACCGAGTCAGTATCCCAGCTACTGAGAAGGATAAAGATAATGATATGGATAGAGACTGAACCGAATTGAATGGTCCCCTTCTCTTGACGGTATTATATAGAATGTCTCCCGGCTTGTCCTTGTTATTATGAACAGGTGTTCAGTGCTAAGTTGGCTCCGCCATCAACACTAGATAAAGTTATAACTCCAAGTACGGTATACACGTTAAGTTCTCAACACCCTTTTTTTTCTCTGGCGACACTGACTGACTCTTGGTAGATAGCCGAAAGACCGAACCACCCACAGTAAACGCATCATATGAGGAAGCAGCCCTCTTTCTCAACTTAGGACTTCTCTATGCTTTACAGACAATCTAGAACGTACATCTTCCCTACGTATGATACATTCCTACCCACATAGGTAATATTCTAGAGTGCATGTATAGCACAGGCAGGTATACTTAGCCCAACAGCAGCCGACTAAGAATAGAGATAAAAGTTGAAAGAATCAATCCCATTCATGAGGGATACGTTATTGTACCTATCATAATAGAACAATATGAGGTACACTGTACCTGCGTATACCTGTCTTCCCTCCTAATAAGAATAACCAAGTATTATAGTCTATATGTACTATAATGCCCACCTGACTGAAGCCCCTACCAACTGACCAATCGAAGTTTGGGTACACTAATCGTCCAAGGCAACAAATAAGACATGACATGATTGTACGTATTAATACCTTGTCTTCTCACTATTCCCATTATTATTACAATGGCATCATTTAAGGTGGTCGTCGTCGCTCATGCGACCGACGTAAGAAACGAAAATGAAACACATCAATAAAGACTTATTCGACTTTATACCCTTCTTTCACCTCCAAATCCATTTGCTAATAACGGGGATAAAAGAAATTTCACAATGAAGAGATTTTTAGTGACCACTGGTCCTATTTATCATCATCGAAACCCAACATCGCCAGCACGATTAATTAAAAGATTAACGCCACACGCAACCCAAGCAGGCCCACAAGGACGAGTCTGTTCACCGTGACACCACCATTCCATGTACCAGTCCTCCAATATCGCCCACCGCTGGATACTACCGCCGTAGGCGATGGAAGCACGGTGGAAGATTTTGGCCTACTAAGCGAAGGAAACATCGTCATTATCGCGGCAGTTTCTGTTTCTAATGCCGTTGCCGCCGTTGTAACAGTAATAGAGCCGTCAGAAGGCATCCTTCCCGGTGTGAAGAATGAGATGGGACTAGTGAATAGAATCGAAGAGTTATATCTCGCGCCCGTAGTGACTGCTTCCGGAAGAAAGACTATTTTTGTTGTGCTATGGGTGGTACCAGTCTCACTCCTACTAGTAGTATCTGTCGTGAATATTTCTGGGACTTGAATTGTGGCAGCGGTAGCATCACATGTGGCATCAGTACTAGTAGCACCGGAATTTACGGTGCACGATGTCGACATTGAAGACGGATAGCTAGGTCCGGTGCCTGGCAAGAAGATGGGCATCCCGGTGCCCAACACGCTGCCGTTATCCGCGTTGTCTCCAGTGAGTCCTGTTTCAGGAAGTGAGAATGCATTGCCACTCAGGGTATAACCGGTGCCGTTGAATGCGCAGACGGCATCACCAGCTTCGGGAGACGACTGATAACCTAATGAACAACATTAGATTGTTAACACATCCATCCCACGGTGCCATAAATTAATCTTCATATCTTTGACCGCAATACATAAGATATGCT
Source organism: Pseudotulostoma volvatum (assembly GCA_019804575.2). NCBI lineage: Eukaryota > Fungi > Ascomycota > Eurotiomycetes > Eurotiales > Elaphomycetaceae > Pseudotulostoma > Pseudotulostoma volvatum. The sequence continues at coordinate 46,013 of JAHQZX020000371.1, read as the reverse complement.
GACCTAGCAGATATCACTTACAGACAGCTGAATTCTCATAACCCGGGGGAAGGACATCCGAAAGTCTTCGTTTTATGCGTTAATATTTCCCTGGAAGTATATAGAGGGTATGAAATAACGGGGAAAAAAGCAGTCTTACTCAATATTACAAGAGTAGATTTTTGCAACATTCGGGGAAACACATGAAATCAAAATCGCAGAAGAAAGGGATTCATCACTACAATAGTTTCCACCTGTCTTGGAGCACATAAGTGTATTAGAATAAGGATCACTTAAGAGAAGAAAGCCTGGTCAGCATTATCTGTATTTTCACACATCTGGAGATTCAGGACGGCAAGGAGTCATGAACTTACTACAAGATCTGTGCTCCAAGAAGATCAGCGATCACAACAACGCAAAGAATCAAGGTTAAGAAGGCCATTTTTTTTCAAAGGCACTAAGCGATGGAGAGCTGTCACGGGAATATACGAATTGTATGAATCAAGAACGATATTAAGATAGAGAGGAATGGCATAAGGGTTTGTGACTCATGTGTTGTTTATTATGTTCAGTGAAAAAGGCGAAGGCACAAGAGAAGACATGTATGTAGTCTAACAAGGGGCAAATTGTAACGTGATACATTAAGGGAACCAGGAGGCTTGCATAGTGAAAGATAAACGATCAGTCCAAGACAACTGCCACAACAAATAACATATGCTATCATCACTTTATATCTCATAATTACCTCGCCGCACGCGCATAGATTGGGTTATGCCCGAATAAAAGAAACAGAATGATCTATCCTGATTATTGGATAGGACAATATAACATGACATTCCAAATGGACTCCATACATAACAACGGTTTATCTTGCAATAATTTGATATAGTTCATTAAGTTATTATGACTGCCTTTCCTTCCAAATACGTATTCTTCTCCGTAAGTCGCCCTCAGTCTGCTGCATAGGATTCAACCTTCGATCCCGGACCATAGCCTGGATATTATCTCCATAACGCTCCACCAGGCGGGAAATCCACTCTTCTTCTCGCTTGCTCTGCTGGCGCGGCCGTCTCTTCGTCATGATCTGTATTTCTTGAGCCGCCTGTAGCTCCAGATCCCGTATGAAAGTTGACTCAAGAGATGCGGCACGTAATTTTGACTTGCTTTCGGTATCGGATAGTTCACTCAGCAGATCCCCAAGAGGATTGGAACGTCGTCGTTTATGCCCAGTAATCTCAACGTCATTGGCATCATTGTCGCTATCATCCCGGACGACTCGTATGATTTTTCCAGTCTCAGGATCTCGTTCTACACGGACTTCACTTGGGTCAATCTGGGCGATCTGCTTTGAGCCGCCAGTAATATGGAGAGAGTCAGCTGGCCCTTGTTCTGCTACAGAAGCATTCGCGGCCTTGTTTTTCTCAACACCACCGGAAGGCGCGTTTAGTCGAGAAGCCAGACCCAGACGACGATAGTTCTGCGCCGGAGTCAAACTCTTATCCCTAAAGCCAAAAATGTATTATTAGACCCATTAGCAGCCGGCAAGCAAACAAAGTAGGTAGCATGGTCCATGACGCACCAGTTCTCTGCAATCAAGGTATTTCCGAGGAAATTGATTTTTTTATTGCCATGGGGCAATAGTTTGCGTTTTTTTTTGATCTTTGGAACTTTTGCTCGGTTCTTTTTCTTCTGTAATTCGCGCCCCATCTTAGACCGTAGTTACGCCCGGGTCGGTCTGTAACATAAAAATAATAAGAGCATTTGTGTAAATTTCCTATCATACATAGTTATATGATATCAAAATAAATGTTTGCACTACTCGTGCCGTGTTTCTTGGCGTGTTTGATAGTCAATCCGACCTCGCTGTAGTCTTGCTCAGCTTTTAAGATATGATAGCTTGAACTGGAGCAAGTTTATGCATAGATTACTAGTATGATTCTTATTATGCTATCTATGATAACAATTGTAATTTAATAACTTCAATATATCATATACTACATCGTATCACCACGAATCGCAATATCAACTTTTTCGAATGAGGACGAGGATCTAGTTTTATCATGAGTAAGAGCGCTCTCATGGCGCTGCGCTGGCCATTGTCTGCACTTGCTTGTGGGATTCTCCTCTTCTCTCTGGTGGCTTCTGTGGACATAGTCTCAGGCTCTGGGGAGATCCCCATATCCCAACTGTCGGCAGGGCAGATAGAACAGCAATTGCAGGTAGGGTGTACTATTTGTTTGAAAATTATACAAATGTAATTTCTCACTTTAACCCTCCTAGTACTGATAACGTTTGCGCTATCCTAGCAATGCTTTCTTGTTCAAGCACTCAACGAGCACAAGGTTGCGACAAGACCCAAGACAACCAGCCTAACAGCGCGACTGTTTTCCATCCTTTTCCCCGGTAGCCCACCCATTAATGCCATTCTGGCTACAGTTTATATCTCGGGTCCTCCAAGTATGCAACAGAATGCATTTATCGCACCCGTTTATTAACTACAACAGATTTTCTTCTTGCTTTATGCCCGCCTAATATTGACCCCTCGTCCCTATCGATCATGGTCGCGTTCGCTGTGGGAGGTTTACTCGGAGATACCTTGTTCCATCTTCTACCAGAAATCTTCTTGGGAGAGGACTCTCCAGAGCATGCTCGCTTCGTCCTTGTCGATACAAATAAGAACCTTCTCTTGGGCTTGGGTATTATGGTTGGCTTCCTCACTTTTGTGGCTATGGACAAGATTCTTCGAATTGCCACCGGAGGTGAGGGAGGACACAGCCATAGTCATGGCCAAGTCCATGGTGAGGGCAAGGACCGTGCTCTAACAGCAGCTGTGACGTCCCAGGAAAATCCCAATGGTCTATTGAGGCGCCGAAAACCCAAATCCAACCAGGAAGGGTTAGAAACAGCCCTTAACGAGAAAGAAATCAATCCCAGCGTAAAGCTCGGCGGCTTTCTCAACTTAATCGCGGACTTTACTCATAACATCACCGACGGGCTCGCCTTGTCGTCGTCCTTTTATGCTTCTCCAACCATAGGCGCAACGACTACTGTCGCTGTTTTCTTTCATGAGATCCCCCATGAGGTTGGAGACTTCGCACTCTTAGTTCAATCTGGGTTCTCTAAACGAAAGGCTATGGGAGCACAGTTCATTACCGCAATTGGCGCCTTTCTGGGTACTTTCATTGGAATCGCAGTGCAAGAACTTGGTAAGGAAGATACTACAGCTAGCTCAGCTACTAGTCCGTCTTCTGGCCTTCTAGGAACTGGCCTGGCATGGGGAGATATGTTACTCCCTTTTACCGCAGGAACATTCCTCTATGTCGGTACAGTTGCTGTCATTCCGGAGCTGCTTGAGACCGGGAAGAACAAAACAGCAGAGATCAGAAAGACGTTAATACAATTCTTGGCGATATTTGCCGGTGCTGGAATTATGCTGGGGTATGTGAAGAAGTCGAATTCCATAGCCGCTCCATTACTAACAATGATCTTGTAGTATCTCGTGGTCCTGATGCCATTGGCTCTAGTCTTGGCGACCCGGCGGTTAATCCGAAGCAGGAACCAAGGAATTGTCCTTTTCACGCTTTCCTTGAGACGCAAAATGATTATAAACCTGAGAAGCGCGGGAAACTGTACTCTAGTATTACATCCAACCGGTAAATAGAACAAAAGGCGTGAATCTTTAGGCCTAAACTTATACCAAGTTTAGAATACTTGTTTTACATTGAAAAAGTCATTTGTTTCCGGGGTTGTATACTTCTTTTCCCGACTTGCATATCATGTATATATAGGAGCTAGAATCACATCTAACAGGCAATGCACCCTAAAAGTTGAAATAGATAGAGCTTGCTATAACAGCGGAAATTCTGACGAACGGCTGGAAGTGGAAGAAGGTGTGAGGATCGAGCAATTAGTCTAATGTTACTAGTCTCATTTCATGAGAAAACTACCTAAGCATGAAGAGAATAACTATAATATACGAGACTCAGCGTTGGTGTTTTGTGTGCCGCTTAGTAGTCACATGGTTTTATGCTCCAGGCATAAAGACAACACGCACGTGAGGCATTCATTACCCCAGGGCAAATGCTGCACTAGGGTACCTATGCTAGGTACCCTAGTTATGCGATATATTGTTGGATTATCCCCTTGCTTGAAGGCTAGCAGGGCCACAGAATCGAATACGTAAGTACATTGAGATGTGAAAGGGGAAAAGGGTCGAATCTCCCACTTTTTAGTCACTAGCAGTTGTTAGAATAGAACATTAAATTCTCAAAGGGGAATCTACCAACCATATTGGTAAAGAAACTAGCAATTAATGCAACTTACCCGAATACACAAAATCCGAACTTCTTATTATTAAATAGACACATAGAGCTTGAATTCATGGATGATTGGGTTTGCATGTGGAGTTCCCAAGATGGACTAGCTATGCCACAAATTGACAGTAGTAGATCTTTTAGTAGATCTTTTAGAACTTATTAGCAGTGGCTGTGCGCTGCGCCTGACATAGTCATCCTTCCCTCATGAATATTCTAGTAGATTGTTAGTGTCCCACTTAAAACACCAAATGGAAGGAGACAAGGCTTGTATGCAATGGTATGCAGCATCGGTTATTCCAGGATACAGATCAAAATTCGGGTAGGGTAGCGTATATTTCAATTGTTCCCATACCTTCAATCCTAGAGAAGCCATTCCCAGACCATACTAGTAGCCATTTCTATTCTCAGTGGGTGAATAGAGAATATTTAAGGAAAGATAGACTGCTGCGGACATACATGTCCATTGGCCGCCGAGTGAAGGATAAAGCTATCCCTGAGCATGTTGTATGTAGAACCCTTCCATGATCTGAGCAACAACTGACGTTCCCTGAACTCTTCTACTTGTGGGGGCAGTATCTCCCCTGAAGGTGTTGATTTGTTTTGACGCCTGAGAGCCCGTTAACGACCTCTTTCAATAGCGGCGCAAACACGGCCATCTCGCGTTCCTGTGGAATTCCATTGCTTCTTACCAACTCAAGTGGTGACAATTGAGAGCAAGGCCCTTAGAACCTTCGTCCCCCTTCGAGTACCGTAGCGTACCATGCACATATATAATTGTGCCCGCAAAGGGGATAGGTCGATCGAAGTGCTCATTGCAGCAGGACATATCAGCGGCCTCCTCGATAGCCGCCTTACTGTCTTCCTCGGTGATGCCAACATATTCAAAGTCACAATGGGAAGGGCGATTTATAACATTTTGAAAGTGTCAAGGCCATAATGATTTGATGGTAAATATGAGAGAATCGTATAGTGAGGTAAAAGAGAAGCAACAATGTTGGAGACATAGGATAGGGCCTTCATGCACTGCACAATAAGTTTAAGTGCTGCGGTATCTTCTGTAGTCGACAAATAATAAGGGCCTTAAATCTTGCTATTTTAATTTAGGACACCATTACCACACATGCATACACGTGTTTGTTATTTTAAAGATGCCGTTCAATTTAGAGACATTGAAGGTGTCATGAGAAAAGTATATGTGTAGAGAGATATAAAAGAGAAACAACGACAACTATAAATATTAAATACCAGCAAGTCACTAACACACACGCATGCGCGTGTTGAAGCAGTACAGGGTGCATCATTCTAACCCGGCTCTCAGTGTTTCTGTTTCCCTCAAAATACAAAGAGAGTAACCACTATATATGGCTCCTAAACCATGAATGCAGTTGGACGACTGTATTCCGTGATATATGTCTAATAGTAGTAGTATTCCTCTTTTGTACCTTTTCGGTAACAAGTTGTTTAGCGGTCTAGATCAATGTACAGTAAAAGCTAGAAGTTTACTTATATCCAAAATGCATTTGGATTCGGCTTTAAATCTTATAAGCGCTGTATGGAGCATTGGGTCGTATTCATACCTACTACCCTTTACATTATTCATATGTGAATGATCCAACAAGAATAATAAGTAGAGATGTTCGTTGCATAACTATTCCAAGGCATACATGCACTGAAGGAAATATCAGCATTGATCAGGCGCCCAAAATATATATCGCACTTGGATCTGCTGGTGGATCAATTCGGTTTGGAAGAGATCAGTGAGAGCTCCAGGTCTCAAGGTCTACTATGTATCAAGGAATAATAATGTGCCTTATCGATAACTGCACGAAAAAGCATTTGATGAATCCATTGACCACTATGGTCATACCCATAGTAGTGTAGAAAGACCGGGCTTTATAGACCGCATTAAACATTAGGAGGGGAAAGAAATGAAAATACCTATTTCCTTACCTCTTCGACTCCCAGACCTAACGCCACCCATAGCTTAAGGCTAACAGTTCACGACATTTCAATGTTGCAAATAGTATTCACCAGCTGTTCACACACCCCAATATGATGCCCCTGAGATCACAAATTAGTCTACCTCGACATGGTCCAGGGATCAGATTCTTCGATAACGCGGGATTTTGCCATCTCTGGAGTGATTATCCTGCCAGTCCTATCAAAGAAGCGAGTGCTGACATGGCGCCACTTCTCCTCATCATATCTGTCTGCCAGATCATGGAGTAGAAGGAGCTCTTCAAGGTCGAATTCTTTGTCGATGAAAATGGGTCTCTTCCGGGACCCCCTTGCATCCGAAGCTCCGTTTTTCTGCACCGAAAACAATTCAGCATTCTTGAGAGCCATTCAAACGATTGAACTGGAAGAAATGGAGGATGACTGAAGTGAAGAAGCACCCACTCTTTCTGAGACAATTAGAGGCTCCGAAAATGAAACACGGCGCCTCTGCTTAACCTCGGGTCCCCTACCGTCCTCAACTGCCGTGTAGTGGTTCTCATTCGCCTCCGACTTCCTCCCGTTAATACCGTCTTTTGGCCAAGATGTGGTCTCTTTACCGCAGTCAGCCACTACCCAATTACTCTTATTATTTTTATTCATATCACCTATTCCACTGTCCCTTCTCTCTCTGTAGCTATACGTCGAGTGATTTTCATTCCTTGCGTGCTTTCTCGGATCGGAAGCAGCTTCCGCAGCGGCCTGTTTTATTTGGCCCCAACGTCTCTTAAGCTCAGTAACTGGTGTGTTTCCCATGGCATGAGAGATAGCCGTCCATGTATTGTTGTTAGCCTTAAGTTCCTTGAGACGTGTATCCTTCTCTACAGTCCAGATACACGGGATAGGCACAGCCGGCTTCAGATATATATGGCTCTTTGAGTCTTCTTTCTTATAATCGATTGTACCATCTCTGTAACAGCCTGCCTCTTTCGGCTCCCGTTTTCCGTCGTTACTACCAGGTCTTCTTTCTGCGAGTGCACTTTGCAAAGCCGGTCTTATTTGAGCCCAGCGCCTCTGGAGCTCGGGAATCGATTTGTTTCCCATCACGTATGAAATAACATCCCAGGTGTCATTGGCTGCTTTGAGATTAATAAGTATGGCATCTTGTTCTAGCGTCCAAATGGAAGGGTCGGCTGAAAGCCTGCCAGCTGCCCCTAAATCAGTTCAAGATATTGAGAGCATTCCTGTTTAAGCCCGAACTTCACCTGTTATTGAAGAGTCCTGCGAGCGTGGACAGATAATGATTGGAGGCTGGGGGGCGAGATAAGTCCTTTCCCGTGCTTCCCCCCTTGCTGTCACCGTTTCTTCTGTGGCCTCCGGTGCTGGAACTGCCCCTTCTGTGATTTCCTTCCACGAAGCTCTCTTCTCTGTTCTTTCCGCCGAGACTACCCGGTTTATAATTGTCTGTCTTAAAAATTCCGCCTTCTGAGCAGACCTTTTTCTTTCTATCTGACGCTACGCGTACATTTTGTCAGTTTTCGGGGAAATACCTCAAGAGCGACAGACAAGAAGCTTGGAGCAGATTTGATGAGGAATTACATTTAAAGCCGCAAGTTCTTCCTCCTGTTCTTGTAGGGTCGACCGGCTTCTGAACAAGTCCCAGAAGGTATAGTAGGGAAAGTATCCCCCATCGGGTGTCCTGATAAACCGCATTAGGACACCAGAAATCGGAATATATAGGGTAAGAAAGAGGCGAAAAAGGAAAGAAAATGAAAGAACACAAACAAAGACACAAGCACCGAAGACAAAAGAAAAGGAGTGAGATGATGACACTGCAATGTTCTGAGAGTAAACATATTCACGTGTTTCATATGCGGGGAGCACAATGGACGTGTGATAATAACGCAAGCTAGCTACAAAAATTGCCTGTTTGTGTTGCTCACCTACTCTCAACCGGATGGCATCAGGATGATACAAAGCAAATACAAGTGCTCATGATTTTTTTTTTCTATGGGAGTCCAAAATATTCAATTCTGCGTAAATGAAAGCAATAAGATAGAAAACAAGACTCGAGATTTGTTATGGTATTCTATATTGACTGGTAAGAACCGGGGTAGATTCTGGTGGCGCAATAAATCCATTAACGGAATATAAGTTTATCTCATCGGAAGAGGTAGGCGCAAATCATCTGAGCAGCAGAAAACAGAAGCATATATGCATGGTGAGTTGGAGCAAACCTGGCTGACGTGTTCAAACTAACGCACATGTTCAGTGATTCATTCTAACTGGACTGCAGGGCAACTCACTTATCACAACATGCATACCTTCTAGGATCTATATACCAGTTTAAACGACTGAGATGTCGAATACCTGCATGCAAAGGAAGAGTTCAAGGGAACAATGTAACTAAGCCTGCATACATACAGCTAGCCAAAGGGGATCGGAGCTTGCGGACAAAAATATTCCCATCGAGGTGAAGTAAAATCTCAGATCGTCCTAGCAAGTAGCTCCAGGTCGTAAGATCAAGCATCTTGAATCCTTGATGCTGATCATTTGCCCTTAATTGTGCCCCTTGGCCATTTGTTTGTTGGCAGAAGGAGCATATAAGTTCTTCCCCGGACCTTGATGGCAGTGCTTTCATAGGGGCTACGTTGAATTGTTATCTTGGAAAACAGGTACCTCTCCTAAAGGCAGGGCAACGGCAATTCAGAAGTAGATTCTACAACTGATTCACTAAACACCCCCTCGCGGTGCCTCTGTTACTCTGATATGTTGTTCTATATCCGATGGATAAGGAATAATGAATCGACATAAATACATAAATATAATGTCATTCATCACGTATCCTACTATTCACAGCAAGTGGCGTATCTCTATAGTGTTGCGATGAGGAGTGGATCTAGAGGTACTATATAATGGTACCTGCCTATTCTAGAGTTCCCAGTGTTCAAGGTATGTAACAGGTTAAAATGATTCTAATATCATATTAGGGCCCAAAATACCGGATATAGAAGATAATGTAGTAGCAGTACTGGGAAAAGTACACGCCGCCACTTTCGAGCGGGGTGTTCACGCTGAATACTGAGTACCGGCATTCCATACCCGGTTCTGGGAAGGTGGATAAGCGAAGGCGGTACGTGATCAAATGTAGGAATTCTATAGCATTTGGGTATCGGTGATGCAAATTTACTATTACTACTCCAGCACTGCTTGAGCGGCCGTTTTCCAGCCATTCTTCGTTCTGGAGGGAGCTTTTGCTAAGTAATTCGCAGGATTTTGGTTGGTATCGTAGTAGGGTGCCTAGCCAATCGGGCTTACACACGCTAGTATCATACTAGTATATGACTCTATTAGCTACACGAATCTCTTGGCAAAATAGGCAATGACACGCGCATTTTCTAACACGTTACCGCCAGCAATCAGGCGCCGAAGCGCCGCTGATACATACGTAAGGGAACACTCACAGCTTTAATGTGCTAGTAACTATCTAGACTGCTAGCTAATAGGCAAATCAGAATTGACCTTGATTCAGCTTTCAGGATTCTTTAACTATCGGCCACGGGAGCATGTTCTTCCCAACGGTGTTAAAAGGTATCTGTTCCCTCCATTTCAAGTTATCCCTTGGCTTACTTTCCAACTACCATTGTGATAGAATTGCGATAGATTTCTCTGTGCGCTTGACCAGTAGCTCTCTGTATTTGTGGGTGCTCGGGCGGGCCCTAATCTCTGTGAATTGTTGGGCCCTTAAATTGAGGGCCCTTTGCTCTTCACAATGTGAGGTTATTGAATGCCAGGGTTAAATTGGGATATTTTTAACCTATACTGGGCCATTGTTAGCCTTGCGTTTATTAAGGCCCCAAACGACTCACCAATCTAGATCTCATTCCAACCCTCAAGATCAGTACCCAGGCAATCCCCTTACGATTGGAAACCCCATAGCTGTAAGGGAGGCCATATTAAGCCGTTAACTAACAGTGGTCCTGAGTTTTTGATATGACTGCGCTAGACAGGAAGGCGCGTCCCCATTGCGAGCCCAATCCGGAGGCGGAGACGCAGCTTTTCAAAGATATGGTGGAAGACACAGCGTAATCACAAAGAAAATTCCTTTCAAGATTTAATCTCTTAGATGGTGGGGTCCATGATGACTTCTAATGGCATAGATAATTAATTAGTACGGATGGTGCTTGTTATGGGATGAAAAGGTATAGACATTAGACATTGAGTGCATACCACAGCTGCCTTCAATCAATAATGGCGGGCGGTCGTGTGTCTTTACTTACTCGCAGCCACGTGACGTAGGGCCTGGGTACGTAATACTCCCCTAAAAAATGATAAGAAAACGTCGAAATACTGCTCATGGCACTTCTTCTCTTCGACGTTATCTCGGCAAGCTCAGACGGGACGAATCTTTCTTGGCCGCTCACGCTAAGATGCACCGTCGCGCCACCACACCAGGTATAGCGTACGGCGTTATGCCCCTTTCAACATTAATGTCGACGCTACTGCGTTTAGTGTTCGCACTGTGTGGGCCTGGGTTTCCGAGATATCGCAAAAGGCAGTCGTCAGAAAGCGGTGCCATGGAGATGCCAGCGGGAGAAGACATCCGAGCCGGTGTCAACACAGTATTACACTTTTTGCAGCGCACCCGCTTCGAGCACGGACAGTCGCGCCCTGGCGCGGAACCTACCCCGTTCTATCTGGTGCTCGGTCCTCGTGGTGTGTGGGTGGTTTCTGCTAGTTCCCAATTCTATGTCACGGTATATTCTATGGGCCTCCGATCCGGCCCCGGGCCTTGTGTCACGTGACTACTTTGTGCAGTCACACCGGAATTCGGGAATTCGGTCGGATAGCTCGATGGCAAGAATACTCTCAAATCTAAGGCCTTATTTGGCCAATAGGCATGCGTGCGCAATGCCGGCTGAACCCCACGCTATGGTCCTGGTTTCACTGTTACCGGGAGGCGTGGAAAGGAACTCGGGCTGCAGGTGAACCTGCTACCTCCCTATATATAACGGGATGGGATACCAGGAGGCTTTACCGGTATGCAAGGTCGCTACTATCGCATACAAAACATCCAGCCAAGCCACTTTCATAGCCTTCACATAGGCGGCCAACTGCTGGCCCCAGTGGGTGTGACAGCGCCTGGGAAGGTGCTGGTACGCTGTGTCCTAGGGCACGCAGAAATGAAGCGGCGGACTACGAAGCGCGAACGGCTCCAAAGAACCTACCTAGATGCCGCAAGAAGGCAGTGCAACACTTGTGGACCAAGCGCCAAGCTAGAGAAGGCGCAATTGCCGCATTCCAATATGGACTGCAACAATATAAAGACTTCAGGCTGCACGCCCCTGGAATTCTGTGTCTCCCCCTAAAGCCATGTTTTACTTGCTTCCCCTCCTGTTTTTGGATTCTCGTACAGATTGCCCTTAGCTAGTACAGCGGATTCATTACTGTTATCTATCGGGATTGGGTCATCACAACCGACGTTAAACAGTTCACCGAGAATCTTCGCACTTGCCTTAGGGTTATCAGTAAAGCTCTTGCTTGATGGTTAGGCCTAGATCATTTACACGCAGCGGATGCATACAAATATTGAAAGCTAGTGTCAGGGTCTTCTCGGTGCTTTCGAACTGTCGCCTGATCAGGCTCTCGCTACTTTCGATAATAAATGACCATACCAGGTCATTCAGTTAGCGTACTATTATCTATATACTAGTAGATCGGGATTCTAACAGCCAACGGCGATACGATAGTAATGATATTCTTCCGTACTTGAACAGAACCCTAACCAGGCATGTACATACTCAACCATTAAGATATCTCATAGGTCAAAATCCAGGCACTAAGGTCAAAGAATCTGGCATCCCATGAGGTGAGGCTTAATGATATATATTATGTCTGAGTCAAGAACCATCATTTCTAAAGAAACTAAACTATTTAAACTACATATGTACTTGGAATAATAAACATAGTAATCCAATGATGTCGGGTTTCTTGAAGCTTTCGATTCAATTGAATTACGATCAGACCATCATCAGAAGGCCATTGAATTGAGAGCCTGATGACTATTGGTGAATATTACATTAAAATCACATGTCCGCTTCTCTATGTGATCACGCTGGTCATTTCAAGCACATGCATATTAAAACGAGATCTATCGAAATCGAGTATCAATGTACTGTATATGAACAACCAAGAATGCTGTGACGCCCACCCGCTAGGCCTTTATACAGTCGGTATCACTTGACTAAAAGGTCATCAAAGTGAAGCGCCGAGCGTCTGCTCAACACAGCACTATATAGATTCGTGCCTCACAAATGCTGAAAATATTCAAAAGTTCCTTGATTTAGTAAGTATAAAAGGTCTAGAGCGGTGAACGGCGCATGCGGATCTGGTTCCGATTGAAAACTCGATATATATTCTGGATTCTGGAAGCCCAATCGATTGCAATGATGGAGCTATACAGTCTTCTGAATGCATCTCCGCCACATTATTTCTTAAAGGCGTATGTAGCAATTCAAGTACACTATGTTGCCACCTCGTATATTCTGCTGCCGGTAGATCCTTATCGCTGCCCTCTCACCGCGCTCGGTTCTTTGGGCAGTCACACGAGAGCCAACGCGCGGACAGTTCCGACCACAGAAAGCGCTCGCATGCTGGCTTAATTAGTTAATTCCTGGACGATAATAGTAGTATGATATGTATATTCTTTAACAGCGGATACCATTAGGATATCAGATTCTGTCATTCAAAATGATCTGTCTTTTCAATGGATCCAGGATCGGGCTCGACTCAGCCAAAGAATTCGAAAAAGGTATATATGGATGAATCCGGATTACTAATAATAGGATGGACTGACGATGCACGAGATGACAGAACGGGCAACATCGGCTGGCCTTTCTTGAAATTAAAGCCCTCCAATCACAATCAATCACACACACTAAAGCTCAAAAGGCAAGGCTCATGCTCCTACATAACTATAGGTACTACTCGGGCCAAAAATTAATAACCATATTGAGGGACTGTAAGGAATAAGAACTACAAGAAATACCTTATCATATTACGAATCCAGCCGTACATGAATTCGTAATGAAGGGCGAGTATTCGACTTGCTGCATAGGTTATACCTACCCCTTTTGGGTTCTTCGGCTTACGGCTTGGTCCGTTCCGATGTGTCGAGACATTGAAGATGGAAAGAATGCCATTTGGCGAATCTTAGGTTGGAATCAAGATACTTGGGTGGCAATTTTCTTCGAAAATCCGTGTGAAGCGACGGTGAGTTAGATATATTAATGCTGCAAAGACCATCTGACCAGCAATGGTGGCGGAACCACAAAACTTGCCCGAAGCGTTCTGTTCAAATTTTTTCTAATTAGTCTCGGTCCACGCAACCGCACAGACTAGGTAGCCGGACACTTAGGTTCTTGTATGTATACATGTAGTACGGCGCCAAGTCTGCGGTACGAGTACATGTACCGTCCGGTTATGGGTTCGAGACTGATACATTGACGCTAGTACAAACTAGGAAAGGCCAAATAATCCAGCCAAAGATTCAAAAAAGCCTAGTTACCCAAAAAAAAAAAATCAAGATACAAAAATGAGTAAATGAACCGCCCGTCCCAGAAACCTAGCCCAAGAATGTGCTCGGAAAAGGGCAAGATTGGAAGAGCCACTAGCGCCGCTTAATAATTCAGCTGCGAATAATGAGAAGAGAGTTTCGCTGGTCGGAAAGGAGTTCAACTTGAGCAGGATTCTGAGATCTTATACTCTGATATGACCGACTTTATACCACAACTTGACCATGATTCCTGCGAGAGCGGCCCTGACTAACTGAGCTTGAAATCAAGCTCCGAAGTGACAGAATCACTTGAGGATGATACTCATTCAGTCTCTATTATAACAATTCGAAGGGGCTGAGCTGGCGGAGCTGAAAAAGGATTGAGAGCTTCACCATACCACATGGGTTTGTCTATCATATGCGATGTAGATTTATCCATACGCGCTCTGGCAAATAAACATTGAGTAACCGCCATTACACAGATTTGGTTCAAGGTCGACCAGAGCATGCCAGCGACGCAAGGAATGTGAACTTGGCCGGGAAGGCTCTGAACACTGTTGGCATGTTCAAATGCCAATAAGACTTAGTAGAAAGAAATGGGGATAAAATTGTATAAATTTTCCAGGACTGTAATTGTTTTTTTTTAAGGAAATTATTACTGCAGTAGCCAGCCCGGTGTGAAATGTGGTTTAGCTTGGATAACAGTGGACCTTTACGAATTTTATGCGGCAAGGGGGTTCAGTTTCAAACCTCTTACCAAAATCATGTTTCGTTCCAACGGCTGTATCTCAGGACCTCAACATAAATTCAGGGTTTTTCCAACTACGTTTTGTAAAGTACCCATTTCCCCCCAAATTGTAGTTTCCAAATTCCTATTTCATAAGGTTAGGGTGGTGTTGATTATCGTTGGCATTGGCTCGGTTCTCTAGGCAAGGTTTACGGTTCCGCTACTGTATTATGTATCATCAATGTGAAGACTAGTTTCATTCAAATCGCAATAATTCGTATCTCCAAATCGAGTATCATATTTAATCGAACAACATTCTCATGATCCATAGCACGTTGGTATTCTGATCAGTGATGGTAGCTATATATATATAAGGACTCTGGCAGGTATGCTATGTACCAAAGCACAAGCGTAGCATAGGCATTTAGGTAGTACATGTATACATAGTATATATATGTATAAACTACATCTCAAAGTGTTAAATACTGGAAGTAGTGAACTATATGTTTGTTATATGCTCCATACATGACTCGGAGACAGATCGGGTTGCTAATGGATACATGATGCTACATATGATTCCTACGGGTATTTTTGATATCTAAGCTATATCTAGGCGTTATTAATGTCAACAAAATACTTGTATACCACCTATATCGAAATGATTAGTAAGTTGCTAGTAGTAGCAGTAGTCGAAATGGACCTATTTTAGATCAGTAAAGAGTATATTCTAGAAGTATACGAATACGTGAGTTCGATACGAGTTGTATCCTCGATCCAGTCGTACTCACAGTACTAGCTGTGGGCAAACTTTGCACTTGCAGGGTGCAGATCCCAAAGGCATAGGTTCTACTCTGGGTGCATAGCAGTAGGTTTGAATATATCATAACAGTATGCTAATGCATGTGCTGTAAACCGGCGACAGATTGAGGCACGTACATTCATCCAATAGTACTATCATAGTATGATATAGCGGGAAACTCCTGAAAGATGCTCCATATCCCGAATGAAGTTGATTATGAGTACTACAGTAGGGCATATTATGCATGCATTATTACATGTAGTACTCTACAAGGTATGTAGTTAGGTACGTTTAATGAGGGCGTAACATGGCTGATGATACATGATGATGATCAGCTTTTGAACTTTGGGTCTCCCCTTTCCGGATAATTAACAAGTAGCTCCGCTGTTCCATGGGTTATCTCTACAAGCCCAATGGAACAGCTTGGGGGTCGCTTCCTGAACTTGAAACAGGAGAATCCATTTGTAACTGTTTCACTTATAATCATAACTGATTACCGCCCAAGGTACCTACGTAACATATCGCGGATTGGCACCGAGTCATGTTGCGCATATTTAACAAATTGCGGACGTGAAAGGATTGATCAAAATCCATGGATAGGTATAATAGGTATCCGTAGTTTGAACTGTGGATACTTGATGTATTCTAGGGCTAATGAATAATCTCTCCGCTCTTGTCACATTGCATGGAAAGAAAGCCTTTTCCGTTCAAAAAGTGAAATGCAGAGCGGCGGCCTAGGCGATGATTGCTGGAAACTGAGGGCTTGGATCGGTGCTTATAAAGCGTTGTTTCATGCAAGTGATTGCAAGGTAGTACGAACCTTCTAAGCTAGCTTAGACTGGAAAAAAATTTTTTTTTTCCTTCGTCGTAGTAATCTTTGAAGTCGGCGTCAAAGATCGAAGGAAGCAGAGTCAATATCTGTGAATCTGCAGATCTCGACACAATAACAATGGTTAGGGTTCCTTGGATGGTTTCAACGGTGGCGCGGATTAGGTACCTGGTACGTACTGGATCTCGAGATTTTCTTGTTGATTTTCGACTTTGCTGAACCATGGATGATCCAATTTGGTTGAGTCCAATTCAATTCTTGAAAACAGTTATTCTACGTACGCAGCTTGTGATCTTTTTCTCTTCTCGGGGCTTTTTCTAGAGGAGCTTTGGAAAGGGTTCTCCCTTCATTAGAAGAGTGGCAAAATGCCGACCTTTCCATAAGGCTGATCATTTTGAACATGATATCATAGTTACCTTCACGGAGGCCGGTACGAATCGTGGCTCTGGAAACCGAGGGCCTTATAGATTGGCAAATGAAAGTTCAGTTGTTTCAAGCTTAGAGAAATGTACATACCAGTGCGCTTTGTGGTAATAGTAATGGATCGTGATCGGCAAGAGAATTGTGAATGTGTATATGGGACAGTGCATGATAACTAGTGATGCTTCGAATTCAGCAAGGGTCGCGGTTATGCCGGGTTTATCCCTGATCCTGCACAGGAGGACAGCACTAGGATTTATGTTTATATGATAGTAGCATAGTTAGGGTGGATCGATCATCGTATTTGCCTTCTGGAAAATTAAAGATGAAGTTGAGCAGATCACACATCATGTATGGACGGATATACTACCTAGAATATGTATCATAGAGACTCGCTATTTGGATATTTAATTATACGATTATTCTATAGCTTCAAGCTCTCGTTTTTCGGGTTGTCTTTTGGAGTATCTATAAAGATCGTATTTGCGCTATGAGTGGTTCGGTTCTATCTATATGTATATAGTAACTAACACCTTACCTTTGTATGGCCAGTCCCTAGTGGCCTATGCAGCCACTTCTCCAGTCCGTCGCAGGAATTTGCAATTCTTGAGGCTGCAAAGACTTGCGATGTATGTATGATAGACCAAAAGGTTCTAGGAATCTCCACTTCGGTCAACCTCCCGCTCAGCGAATAAGAATTAGCTAAATATTATTATTATTCTCCATCCACAAATCCAAGGGGGGGTATTTACTCTGATAGAATGAATGATAAGACCGACCCAACATCACTAAATTAGTCTGCAGCTGAAAAAAAGCGGAGAACCGCAGGTTGCCCCAGACGGGCTTTCCGGCTGCGATTCCACGGGTCCGCTAGAGGGACGCTTGATGGTTCGTCTCAGAGACTAAGACGGATTATGTACGAGAATGTATGTACGTGCTGGAGTACATATGAATATCAACAGAATCAGATGGCAGGCTCATCAACCGTTCGCTTCTCAAACGCATCAGATCCCATCTATCTATCCTCCTTCGGTTCCTCCTCGCCTCCACGACTCGGTAGGTACCTCTCTCTTCCTCTATTATATACTACCCCATCTGCTGTTTATTTGAATGTCTTTCGGATCGATGTCCCCGCCTGCGGTACACATGGTGGTCTTAAATTGAGAAACAAAGGTTCCCTCAACTACATGATTCTGCAAGGATCCTCATCCTGATGATCTCTCTCAAAGTAACTAGAATTGCCTGCTGATCATTGGATCGCTGGTAGCAACTCTCGAGTTTCGACCATTGCAAGGGCCTCAGCAGCAGCAGCAGCAGCAGCAGCCGCATGCTCATGCCCGACATCGTTTTGAGAGTTTGATCAGAAAACACGGCCCTCTTACACCGCACTCATCGTCGTCCTCTCTGGGATCGAGCTGCCCTTCACCTGCACTGCTACTTGATTCGCCTCCTGCGTCTCCCGCGCTTGTCGAGTCACCCTACGTGACAGCCTCGGGGACGCAACCAGTTCTTATCCCCCAAACTGGTCCGGCTCGTTGTGGGGACGAGTTGCCAGTGACGCCTCTGACTGGCCGTTTCCCTCAGGAAAGCCCATTCGCGCAAGGGGGCCGATCTGAGAATTCAACTAAGCCCGAAAAGTCAACCAACAAAACGGGCCGCCAGATTTCAAAACTACCTCTACGCTTGAAATTCCCCGCTGGGCTACAGCGGAACGCCGCAGTCCAGTCGCACTCGTCCGAAGACGTGACCGCAATGCCCCAGTCGAGCCGCCCTCTGTCCCCGCAAGGCTCGCAGGAATCTTCATTTTTCCTAGGAAACTTGCCTCGGTTCCACCCGGCTAATTACCAGTCCCCCAATGATGCACATAATCCAACCCAGCAGTCTTCATCCTCGCTGCAGAAACCGCACACACATCGTACGACTGCCGGCGCACGGGATGCATTGCGGCAGTATCGGGAATTAATCACTGGCATCACCCTCCCGCGGAATAACGCTTCGGTGACCACCTCCACCAAGCCGTCAGCACCGCGGCTGGGGCCTCTGGGGAGTCCTGGGCCTGTGACTCCCTTAACATTGGAAGAGGCAGACGAATACTTGGCTGCGGGGACGGCCAACTTGTCAGAACACAATGACAGCCCCGGCTCGGCATCGGAGAGGGTCGAGAAGATAATTCCCAACGACTGGGTTCTACTGCAGAAAAATAAAGATTCAAGCCGATGATGAAGGGAAACATGAGCCAAGGCGCGGACGGGATCATGGTTCATTGGATGGATGTAGAAGAGCACGTGGTTAGCTGATCACGGAGAGCCTTTCCTTTTAAGTTAGCACCATACATTCGCCTATGTAACTGTCTAACTATGGGGCTTACCTAAGAATCCTTCTATCAGAGACTCCATTCAGCTGTTTTCCTCTATTCGCCAATCTGCTTAAGAACTTGTGTTGATTCCTATTCTTGTAGATTCGTATTTCACGTTTAAGTGACCTAATATATCACATATACCCCATCTGTCTTTAACACGGCATGATTAATTATCAAAGTCTTAAAATCTTTCATTGGCTCTGGGGTATTTATTATTTCGGTGTCAGCCTCTCTAGAGTCCACCTCTCTCTCTCATGAGAGAGAGAGATATATATATATATATATTACTCAGAAGCGGGAATTCCAGCAAGGTAGAATCTCCGATTTTTACAACCGGTTAATAATGAGGTAACCCGTCCCGTTCTCTGAATAATGTGTTTCGATCGAATGATCCATTAATGTATATTGTTATAGGAGATATCCATGCATTCGCCTCGGAGAATCTTTTCATTCGCCAATCCTATAATAAGAGGGTGGCTATAGTGAATAAGTCTCTAGAGTAGAATCTTAGACCCAGCTATAGCTGAAAATAACGGGAGGTGCGCATACCATGTCATAGGCATGACAGTACGCTGTGCGCAAAGATAAATATCAGTACTATGTAGTAGACATGATCGGGATTTTCATACTGCAAATATCTCTGAGGGAAGCACGTAAAAGCATCTTCCCACATTTCGGTATATATATCAGATTTGTAATGTAAGTGACGAGGAAGATTCCGTTGCGGGGTTTCTCTTGTATGACGATAGATGGTGGGTCGTCAGTTCTATGTCTGTACCTTTTATGGACACAAGTTCCTTTTGCTTTCACGCCTGGGATATAAACCGATAAGAGAGAGGAGGGAAAAAAGGGACTTTTCCTTTCTGCACTTAGAGGATGGTAGGACAAGGAGAAGATAATCATGATTTCAAGTGTTTCAAAGAGATTTAAAACAGAAGAATAATATAAAAAGAAATTATGTTACAGAGAAGGGAAAGTGGGAAAAGAGAAAAGGAACGGGAAGGATAGAAGCTAGGTGAGTGAGTCAGAAATGTAGAGTGCAAGTGCAAAACGCATTCAAGGAACACAAACTCCCATTAATATTCAAGAAAAGACTCCCCCGTATCTTATCCGGAAACGCCATCACTCATTATAATGATATACCTGTACCAAAATCAATTAGTTTTCATGCGCAGATATTCACGGTTGAACTTAGAAGCCGTAGATTAAAGTGAGAAAAGGAAAAGTGGGTCTTCAGAGCTACTGACAAAATAATTCGGTAATCCCCAACACGTATAACCTAAGCGCCGGGCCATTTTAGCAAACCCTTCGGTTTCGAGCAGATGGTAAAAGGGAAAAGGAGGGAACATGGCCCCGTCCCGATGTACTTCTGCCTTGACCATCAACGCCGTGCCTCCGACGCCATCGAGAGCCACAATCTTGTCGGGCGTCGATCCGTCCGCCATAAATGCCATGAGGGACCGATACGTTGGGATTTCCGCATATCCTTCCAGGAGAACCTCGTCTGGTCCCATCTTTGCCGCAAGGGACAGTGCTGTATCACTGTCCCGCCAGGAGTTGTAGTCGTACGGCCGGACATCCATACTCTTAGTTTCGGTGTTATAGTATCGCTGATAGCAATTAGGAACAATAATGGGGCGGTCGTGGTGAGCCAGATCTTGGATTAAGGTCGCTGGCGTCTCGATGATATCGGCATCGAGCCAGAGCACCCAGGACGTGGTAGGGCCAAGCGTTGCGAACAGTAGACTATTACGCGCGCGACCCATTGACTCACGGCGGGTCTTCTGATTAGAGAGCTTGTGCCTCTCTTTCTCGTCCTGAGACATGAAAGGGGGTTGGAAGTCCTGTCGGAGAATGGTGACGCTGGCGAATCGACCATCAATCGCACCCGATTGCGTTACAGTCACGGCATCCTGCAAGGCAGCTGTGGCAGCGTCGCCCTCCTTGGTCTTTGGAGTGATGAATCCCAATGAGACGAGCTCGTGGGGGTAGTCGAGCTTGACCAGGTTGTCCCAGTATTCCTGGTAGTAGCGGGCCATCGGTGTGAGGATCAGGATTCGCTCATTTTTGGCAATTGGGTCGCTAGAGGAGGTGAGGTTGTTCAGGTGGTAATGTACGACGGGGGGCGCCCGATGGTCTTCGCCATCCGATGAAGGGTTCTTGATGAACGCCTTTGTAGGCGGGGAGAGATGGCTTTGCGCCGCATCATCTTCCCTTTGCTTGGTTGTCGCGGCGGCCGGTGACCGTGGGGCGAACATGAAAAGGAAGAAACCGAAAGCCAAAAGACAAGCGAGGATGATTGTGATCGAGCTTGTCCGGCGCAACGAGCGTACAACGGCCATATTGGCCGGTGAGACCGTTGAGACCGATCTTGAGAGCTGGGACGCTAATGACGGTTGCTAAGCAAACTGAACAAGGAATAAGCCAGGAGTCTCCGATCAGTTAGGATGGAAGGTTTCACATACTAATGATTCAATCACGGGGGTGGAAGAACAAGTAGAGTACCGAAACACCTCTACAGCCTGCCTTGAAGAAGAAAGAGTGTATGTGTTATGATTACGGATCAAGCCTATTTTAATCCCAAGAGGGTAAAAGGTGACCCTATATCAGAATGCATAGCCATCATTCCTTGAGGAACGTTGAGGTAACCAGGAAGATCAGATCATCAATTTTGATTTAATCACGGGCAGCTATACAGGTACCCAATCAGACTTCATATACCGGAAGAGGTACATGGGCCCTTACACGTCATGGGGTACCTGAAACCCTGAAACCCTATATTTAAACAGGTCAAGATCTCTGAAGAAAACCCCCCGGTTTTGGTTTTTCTCATTTCCACTAGAACTACTTACCTACTTACTATTATTATTCTATAGGATCATAGGATAGGCATATACTACTACCATACGAATGGATGGTGGAGTATACGAATTTCCCAAGTCATGTTCTATCTAGTTATAGTAATTTCGACTGCCTCATTATCGTAATCTTATTAATATTAATACATGTGCTATTTCTATAATCGCTGCAACCCGGCCTAGTCCCGGCCCCAGCCTTGCAAGTTGCGTGTTCAGCTGCAGCCGAACCGTTCATTTGGTAAACACGTAAGTTTGGAGTGCTCTGAACCCTGAGTGCAGGTGAGCCCATCGTCTTGGGATGCAGTCAGTAGCGATTAGATCGGCGATTTTGGGGTGAGGTATTGGCCCAGTCTACGCCAAAGCAGTCTGATATATCAATTCGGGGAATAAAAAGGATTCCCCGCCCAGTTGTATGGATAGTAAACCCTGGCTGGCTATAACGAATTGAATGGTTAGGCCTCTTGATTCGTTGTAGAGTACCATTATTATTAGTATTATGAGGGGTTGGGTTGGAATTTGATACGGTGTTCCGTTCGTTATAACGCGGGGGGTTCGTTATAGCGGAGTCGTTGATAGGTAGGGTTTAGGGTTTACTGTATGCATGACCAGAATCAGCAGCAAAGAAGTTTTGACCTATATATATATTATATAAGATTATTATATAAGTTAGATATCGGCTGCAACCTTGGCTGGTGCTTGTACCCGTGTCACGTGAGGCGGTCCGGCCGCGTTCCGCAGTTTTGTTGCTCTTCAAATCCGCAAAATGTTTTTCTCTCCCAGGAAATCTTCGATAATACCTGGTACTTTATATCATATGTAACTACCGATAGTACTGATGTATAATAATAAAAATAGAGATAATATTTGCGCTTCATAGTCTATCTATCATGGTTCACTCTCTCCTAGCCAATTTCTCGATTCCCCGTTCTTTCTTGTTTGTCTTTATTTTAATAATCGAGTGAATCCGGCTTGTATACTCAATATTAATGCTAAGACCTTTACAGGCCCGCTTAGTCCGCTTCAGTGCGCTCTGTAGATTAAGCAACTCTCTCAACAATCTAATTCACGTTTCACCGGGAGGAGCGCGCTGGAGGAGGAGGAGTAGTGGCAGACCCGTCCTAACGCGACACTCGAACTTAACGTTCCTCCAAGGGAAAAAAAAAAATTTTTTTCGTTTTAGCCATGGACAACATCAGATAGGACCCTCACCAATGTCGCTAGGAGGCTCTGGTTCCGTCTCGACTCCGACGACAGTAGAACAGCTGCCAATGTCGAGCATGGATAGGAATGCCAGCACAAGTAATACCAAGTCTTCTTCAAAAAAGGATTACAAAGGCTTCGTGGCGGGTGTGTTCTCAGGCATTGCCAAATTGGGTGGTAAGTGCCTTCAAAGCTACGGGATAGTAGAAACACTGTCTATTGCGATCTTGCCCTCTTTGGAGAACTGACTTCTCGTTCTGATTACCGTAGTGGGCCACCCGTATGTTTCATTGTTTCTACTCCGAAACTCACGTGGAGAATAATGGCCAATTGGGTGACTATATAGATTCGATACGATCAAGGTTCGACTACAAACAACCAAGAACTCTCGCTTCAGAGGACCTCTGCATTGCGTGCTCGAGACAGTCCGGAAAGAGGGCGTGCGGGGATTGTATAAAGGGGCAACACCGCCGCTGATCGGATGGATGGTCATGGATTCCGTGTTAGTATAAGCGTTTTATATCAATAACCAATTTGAGTCTTTATTTATAAAATAACTTGGTCACAAAAATGACCGATCTTATTGCGAAAATATCGCTGATGGTTGCAGAATGCTTGGCTCTCTTACTCTGTACCGGCGACTACTTCTCGAATATGTCTTCGCAAATCCGACAGTCCGCCACCTGATTCCATTGGGTGGGAGCAAAGCGAACTGGGACACCCTGCCAAGCTTCGGACATGGCATCGCCGGGCTTATGGCTGGCTCAACGGTCAGTTTCATTGCTGCACCGGTGGAGCACGTTAAAGCGCGGTTGCAGATCCAGTACGCTGCCGAGAAAAGCAAGCGCTTGTACCGAGGGCCCATCGACTGCACCAGGAAGATAGTAAGTGAAGCGCCTGTAGTAAGCCTCAAATCAAGCTGATAAGACAGCTCTATACACACGGAATTCCAGGCCTATTCCATGGACTCTGTGCAACTCTCATCTTCCGCTCCTTTTTTTTCTGCTGGTGGGGTTCATATGATATCCTGACGCGTCTGATGAAGGAGCGGACCACGTTATCGATGGCCGCCATCAACTTCTGGGCCGGAGGCATCTCCGCGCAGATCTATTGGCTCACGGCGTACCCGTCCGATGTGGTCAAGCAGCGAGTCATGACGGATCCGCTCGGCGGCGCTCTGGGCGACGGCGAAAGGAAGTTCCGTCGTTGGAAAGATGCAGCAGTTGCCGTGGGGCGCGAAGGAGGGTGGAGGGGCTATTGGCGGGGATTCGTTCCATGCTTCTTGCGCGCATTCCCAGCGAATGCGATGGCGCTGGTCGCGTTCGAATCGGTCATGCGGTGGTTGCCCTAGTTCTATTGTAGTTATATAAGGCGGTCATTCTTTGTCGATGTTGAGATTTGTTATTCATGAACTTTGATTGCTTTTACCTTTGGCTAGATTACACACGTTTCCCCCCATTGGGAACCAAGCTGCATTTGTGCCCATAGAATCTTGCGAATTTGCAACCAATTCCTCGGCCAATTCCCGCGATTCTTTCTTCGTTTCGATCCTGTGGTCGATTTACTCGATCGAAACCTTACCATTCTTGAGATCCCACCATCATGTTCTCATAAGATCTTTGACTGCGGGCGAGAAGGAATGTCTGCAGATGCCATCCAACATAAGCATGATCCACGGGTTCTACATATCTATAGCTATCTCGAGTGTCATGTAAGATTCAACAACGCTTTGCTAGCTTACCGGAAAAAAGTATGGCTATTCCTCCAACACAAAGTCCTCGCAATCGCCTCACCTCTGCCGCCAAGCATATACAGTAAATGCTCGGCTCGCAAACACGAAATGGCCTCGGCATCTAGAAGCTTGCCCCGCAGCTGTTTGCAATCCAAGGCAAGGTCGTAAAGGAGACAGAAGCAAGACATAATGAAGCAATGATGAATGTAATAGTGGGCATGTTATTCGATTCGAGTACGGTACGATCGTTGAAGAGCTCCATTCCCCTTGGTAGAATAGTTAAACGACCAAGAGAAGTGAAACTACCCATCCTGGAAAAATGTTAATATCTTGGGGACTACTCGATTGGGATTTCCAACTCAGGGGTTTTCGAATGACAGTAGTATGATGGGAGAAGGACAAGAGGCAAGCCTAGATCTCTTCTGGAGGGGGGATTGTTCTTATGAACATTGGAATGGAAGATTTGGTGAACAAGAACTGACTAATAAGAAGAGTGAGACAAGACGAGCCAAACCTACAGCCTTAGGCTCCAACACTCTATTTCCACATGCCCAGAATCAGATATTCAATAGTTAATACCTCGCCGGGGAGGGGACGTTCTCTGGGAGTGAAAATATCTGGGCACTCTCAATAATGGTTTATTAAAAGGAAGCCTGGAGAGCCACACAGGTCCGGAAAGGTGGTGGCACTGGCATATGGCCGCCGTGGAGCGGTTTCCGAACAAGTGAATTCCAATTTATGTTATAAAATAAGTATGTTCGGAGGGAGAAAGTCTTGAATAGGTACATGTATCTTTAGGGTGAACTTATTAGCTAATGACCGTCCCGAAGCCTATTTCTTTGGGCCTTTATCTTCTCACCCAGCAACTCGAGGATAATTCTATATTTTTCCCTTTTAATATCGCCTTCAGGTAGGTTCTGGGACTCTTTCTTGGCAGAAGACGACAATTCTTGAAGCTGTTTCTTCGAACCGCCCTGGGCACCATATTCAAGTAACAGTCTAACAAATTTTTCGTGTACCCCCTTTGTAGCCAGGGCGAGGGGCGTCATATTAAAAAAATTTGCTGCATCAACTTTAGCGCCTTTTTCAAGCAATAACTTACCAATAGGATCATTTCCTCGTTTTGCCGCTTCAATCAGTGGTGTATTCCCGTTAGAATCTTGCTGATTCATTGCGGCATCATGTTCAAGCAGCAATTTAACAATATTTTCATACTCTCGTTTTACGGCTTCAAGGAGTGGTGTGTTTCCATCAGAAATTTTGGGATTTGTTTGAGCACCATTGGCGAGCAGTGGTCTAATGACGGCTTCACATCGGTTATCTTTAGACCTTACTATAGCTGTTAATAACGGTGTATCGCCGCCCGGACTCTTTCTCGCATCTACTTCAACACCGCTCTCAAGCAATAACTTCACAAGAAATTCGTGGCCTTCGGCTGCAGCCACATGGATTAGTTGATTACCATTTAAACCTTCAGAATTTGTGCTAATGACAGCATTGCTCGCAAGCAGTAGTTCAATAGCAGCTTGATGTTCACCAGTCGCGGCATGGTATAGTGGGGTTCTGCCGTTGTTGTCTTCTGCATTTACCTCGGCACCATTCTTCAGCAGCAACCGAATACAAGCCGTATATCCACACTCTGCGGTGTACATCAATGGTGTGCACCCCCAGCTGTCAGCTGAATTTACTTCCGCATCACGTGCAAGAAGTAGTTTGATGTTAGCCTCACAAGTAGACTCGGTAACTTCTTCCTTTCCTTTGGCAGCTACGGTTATAATTGGGGTCTGCTGTTTATCATCACGTGCATGGACGTCTGCTCCCATTTCTAGTAGGAACGGTACAACTGAACGGTTGTTAGATAAGACTGCATGGTGTAGCGCTGTCATTTGGTCATTGTCTCTGATCTCGGTATTTGCACCTTCCTCAACCAGCAACTTCATCACTTCTTTATGCCCCTGCTGTACAGCATGGTGCAAAGCCACCCTGCCATAACGATCCGGTAGGTGCAGATAGGCCCCTTTGCTCAGGAGCAGATGAGCCACCAATTCATGTCCTCTAGCGGCTGCTTTGTGAAGTGGTGCCTCTCCATTGTAAATGCTGTTGATTCCGGATGTAGTTTGTGTCCCTAGCAGCAACAGCAACTGCACAGTGTTTAGATCGTTACGGTCAACCGCCTGATGCAAAGCTTGTTCCTCAGGAGAGAGTTTCTCTCGTGCTGTAACTTGTGCGCACGAATCAGCGAGGTATTGGAGAGCTGTCTTCCCGTCCCAATCCCTCATGTTCAAGCTAGCACCATTCTTAATCAGAAGCCTTGCCACAGCCACCTGGCGATTCTTAGTCGTCCAGTGTAGCGCCGTCCATCCGTTGTGGTCTTTCGCGTCAACATTGGCCTCATACTTTAACAACAACAGGGCAATGGCTTCGGGTCCTTTCTCCGCCACCCAATGAAGTGCTGTCCGTCCATAGAGATCCTTAGCCTCAAGGTTGGCGCCTTTCTCTATCATCATCCGTGCCAGTTCCGAGTGACCATTCTTAACAGCCCAGATCAACGCCGTCTCGCCTTCTACATGAGTTTCCTCGCCATCCGCGTCATGGCCTAATAGCAGCCACAGCATTGCCTTGTGGCCATCAGACATCGTCCAAATCTGCCTCGCCTCTGTCAAATCCCTCGCTACTTCCTGGTGGCCGTTCCGAACAGCCCAGGAGAGAGCTGACCAGCCGTTCTGGTCTTTTAACCCGAGATAGGCCCCTTGCCTAACAAGTAGTTGGACTGTTTCTGCATGTCCCTGCCCAGCTGCAAGATGCAGTGCGGTTCGGCCCATTTTATCTCGAATCTCGGTGTTAGCTCGTCTCCATTCTCCCGGTGCCAACAACAACAACTCCGAAATCTCCTTGCGCCCTATCTCAGCTGCCATATGTAGGGGGGCCTGTCCATTCCAGTCCCCAATGTTAACATCAACGCCGTTCTCAATTAGTAGCTTGGCCACCGTAACTGAACCTCCCCAGACCGCACGGTGTAGTGGTGTCTGCTTGTCATTACACTGAGCATTCATGGTTGCATGGTCATATAGTATCTGGATGATGTCTGCATTTCCTCGCTCCGCCGCAAGGTGCAGGGCTAACTGCCCCCGGTTATCTTGTATGTTTCGGTCAGCACCCGCCTTCAGTAGCTGTAAGACCACATTCTTATGGCCCCTCCAGGCTGCACGGTGCAGAGGCGTTCTTGAATATTTATCCGTACTATTTGGATCGGATCCCGACTCAAGGAGTGACTTGATCGTTCGTTCATCCCCAGTTTCAGCTGCTGATAATAAGGCCCGGGCCATCGAGTCTTTAAAACCATTAGTCTTATTTCTGAACTATTGGCATTACAGGGTTTAAATACCATTGGCCGGCTCGTCTTCGTGATCCTCTTCGTGATCCTCTTCATGCTCCTCTTCCTGCTCCTCTTCAATCTCCTCCGCTTCTTCAGTATCACCTATTTTCACAACAATGCTATTGCTTTTCTTCAGTACGTCTTCTTCTAAGGGTGTTATAAGATGCACAGGGCCGACAAATCCGCATCGAATCTCCTCTGGCTTCCTCATCTTAATAATTCTTACAAGTAATGCCCTGGTTGTATGTTGAACATTAGGTTGAACCAAAAGCCGAGTGTTATCTATGTCATTCAGAGCAACAAGGCATTTCACCTTAATCAGGGGATGGGTGCCTTCCCAGCCAAAGTTCTTTCGAGACAGAATTCCGTCATCACCCACCGTAAACATTCGCCACTTACCAACGACATCTCCGTGATTTCCGATTTTAAGCCGGGCCGAAGGAGACTTTACGGGAGGCAGATCAAGCAGGTTGGTAGCACACCAGCTAAACCCCCTCGACATTGTTACTGACCCGTGGAATAGATGATCGTAGGAGACTCTCTGTATTTTCCTCAGAATGAGTTGATAAATCTTCTGCCGTGACCACTTGACAGGAATTCTGACCCCTGTTAGAAGCCCTGCAATAATGGCCATATCTTCGGGTTTAGAAGTATCGCGTGGTCCCAGTGCCGCCACAAGGTCATCCACCTCGGAGATGCCCGTATGCCTTAGAGACATTATTGCTCTGCTTGTGAGCCCATGCCAAGGAGAAGACTGTCCCGGTTTAGCAAGGATATCTTCATCCAGATCTTTGATCACATAGGCATGGTTACTCGATTTGAACAGAATCTTGATCTTCCGGGAATTTGCCAATTCCAAGGCTGTCCAGCCCCGACTGAACCATGGTGACATCACAATAGCAAAGCAGGCATCTTCGGGACCAGTCCACTCCCATTTTCGAAGGAATACATCATGTACCAGAGTAATCCGTGCATCAGCGTAGTTGGAATGGATATTATTTAGCGCTACAGTGCGTGTCTTTTGCTCTAGAGGAATACTGATCGTATCCCACCAGATCCCCTCGCACTGAGAGTCTTTGGCGACCTGGCAGAAAAAGTCAAACAGGCATTTGTTCACTCTTCCGGGGCGACCAGTTCCAATTCCGGTCCCGTCGGCCCATACATGAGAAATGGCCATAAATGGCTCAAGAGGCTCGATCAATAACTGTCGGTTCACCTTCCATGCTGTCACATTACCTCGCCGTACCGCGGTTTCGAGCTGCTCTTGTGGAAAAGACAGGACAAGCCCGCAACCATCATGGAGACACTCATGGCGCTGTTTAACAGATGTATTATCGCGCTTAGCATATTCACACATGTCGAAAGTGCAAAGTTCATGTTTCTCGTGTTCAACGTAACGGCCCCTGAAGACATCTTTCTCGGGGATAAGTAAAGGAAGGTGCTCTTCCCCACCGAGACTCTTCGCAATTGCCCATATGCGGTGTGGACAGAGCTGGAATTTTCCTGTTGCCTTCTCGACTGCCTCAAGAATTTCCCCAGCTAGCATATCTACCGCCACGATTAAACCGAAAGGAAGGTATGATTTATCAATTGTTGGTGGGTTTGACGGGATTTAGAAGATGTCTAGTTATCAACTCGATGTATTGTATTAGTATTTGACCGCTTCTCTCGTTCACAGTAGGGAGATCCCAATTTACATCAATATTCTTATTTGAATATATGCTGGGTTGCAGCATGGCAGCGACATCGTGAATGGACTTTCAGCCCGTCAAGTTATTACTAATAATAACAATAAGTAGACCTCTGCGTAGGTTTGAATCACTAGTTGGTAGTGTAGCAGGTTTCCCACTACATACCTAGACGACCTGCTTCGGGCTCCAACTAGAGTAACGGCAAATCATAGGCTATTACCCTCTTGCCCAACACAGGTTAGGATAAATGCAGTCACACCTTGCCAAGATGATAGTAGTTATATAGCACTCCAATAGAAGACGATATATTTATGAAGTGAGGGAACGGAACATGGAATTTATTTTACCATTTATACCTGTCTATGTTGGTATTAACGTACCTATACAGAGTATAATACATTCAAGAAAATGACTTCCAAGGGTTAGTTAGAAGGGGTAGTATTAGAGAAGCCATAACGCCTTGTGAAGGTGATGGATCTGATAACTAAGTGAGTGTCAGGTGACTTCGGAGAAACGGAGTGAAGTTGGCTCTAGTTAATTGGCTCTACTGAAGCTTAACGTTAGGTAGTACTTGCTTAAAAGGGCCGTCTCTGTCGTCATACTTCAATCCATATAACTTTAGCTGTCAATATATCATAGCACCATACGGAACCTATGTATGTAGATTTTAGAAAAGAATTGTTTTTCTCGTAGCATTTAGCGCGTATCATTCACGATTCATACTGAGTCCTGAGCACTTGTAAGTACGGTATTATTATTATATGACGGTATCACTGCTATGATACTATGGTACCTAACACCAAGGTTTTGTGGCATCTTGGTGAGGCCAATCTTACACTAGATATATATTATGTACTGTACGTACACATACATTTACAAGGCTGTTTTTATGCCTGGACTCTCTACTAATGTATCTTGCTGTCTTGAGACATCGCCAAGCTTCTACGTGCAGGACGGAAGGATGACCGGCGTGACCGGAAGGCCCGGCTGAGCCTCACTAATGTCTATTATAGCAGCCATATAGTTATAGATTAACTTAGTTAATAGTAATAATAATAGTTATTAATATTCCAACAGGCAACACTGGCAGTTCATTACTCGTTGCTTTTTTCCTTCTCATTACTATTATATTATATATATAATAGTATGACAGACCAATTTGTTATCGGCGATGGCGAGTTTGTTAGTGAGGATCTTAATGACTTAATAGAGCATCACACCTTACTGGTACACGCGGCGCTTATACAGGCTATTGACTATGTTGACAAATGCAGCTTTGGCCTGTCTACTGGCGTACGCTCACTGTATCTTGAGTGCTGTTCCTTACGACTCTTCAATGGACTCACCTTCTTCTACAGCCAGTGTTATCACGATCATTCAACTGATGGGAGGTATCGTAAACATCTGTGGCGGTTGTATATTCAAGGAAGTGAAGGATGCTAGAGAGAACATTATCTCCCTACAATAGGAGGCTGGAGCCCTTACAGGGATTCTCCTTCATGGTTTCAGTGGCACGAAATTTTCTACCTCCCAATCACTACCTCAGGCTCTATTCGGCAGCACATTCTTTTGGGAATATCTACTAAGGGAATATGGACCCGCTTTGCGAATGAATAGCATTCGCAAGTGGTCCCCAGCATTCGGCTAGCAGATATTCATTGCGTTCAGTCACTCAGACTTGGCGATTTAGGGGATTTGTTAGTATTAGTATAAACTAGCATGGCAGAAGATCCAAGTCGCATAGATGCCATTAGAACCAAATACCTTTTATGATTGCTCTGCTAGGGTATTTCAGCACCTGTTATAATCCTCTGAAACATATTGTCCTGCAGTATTGAAGCGCTAGACAACTGCTGGGTAGTAGTACATACACTGTATAGTGGTGCTGAGCGGTGAGTGACCGGCCGACAGATTGAAATTGGATGTCTGTGCAATATGTAGAGCAAATCAACTAAATTCGCAGGTGATCTAAATCTTACTATGTTTTGGGCCTGATCATAATGAAGGCACCCCATGACCATTGTATAAAAGTAGTCAGATCTGTTAGTAAGTTGTACATACTTAATGGCATATGGTTGATATTATTACAGTATCAGCGTTCTTTATCTGAGTCACTATCTACATCATCACTCTCAGATATGGCGGTATCTAGAGAATCAAGGATGTCTTTAATTCCTTGACCAGGAGGTATAAACCCTTGTGAAAGCCAGTTCGCTATGGATTCCACCATTTCAATGTTCTTAGCCTCGAGTTTAGCCCTACTCCATGTCACAGTCCTCCTCCCACGCGAGAATGTCCTCTCCGGTGTATTGGACATTGGCGGGATGGATAACACATCCAATGCCATTCTGGATAGCCGGGAGCGGTGTTCTTCGAGACACCACCACTTTCGAGGCGTCATGTTACGTGCCCTGAGTTTGACTTTTGCCGCGTCGATGAACACCTGAAATTCATCGTCTGGCTCCTCCTCTAACATACCACGAACCTCAGCCCGTATGCTTTGGCGCTTTTGCCCTTTCTTCTTGGAGCTGTCATTTAATGGCTGAGACAGAGGGCATGACTCATTAGACTTTGAAACGGGTAAACTCCTATACCTTCCTTCCCAGAAAGACTGTGCACGTTCAATGGCTTCATCTATGTCTCTAGTGTACTATCTCCTCTTTGAAGGATCTAGTAATAGCGCAGTGGAATAGGCTTGGACCGCTTCTGATAGGCGGTAGTACTTGTTCAGTACAAAAACAGCCATACCTACTGCGTTACACATACGTAATGTACATCATTACTTTCGGCCTACTTTCTAGTTAGCTAGATTTTAGAGTGACTAGCTGATTGTAACTTACTCTGGTTCTTTGGCAATGAATTAATAATATGTCCAATACCTCCATTGCATCAGAAAGCCTGGAAACAGCCTGCTCCGCATCTAACGCGGCTTCCTTGCAAACTAGGAGGAAGTCATCTGTTTTTTGAAGTAGATCCCAGTCATCCTTTTCCAAACTATTCTCACCGACAACATCACTATTTTCCACCAACCAATCAATAATAGCCGCGCGCTTCATCACAGCTACTTCGATTATGTCGCAATAGCTAAACCGGCGGGTTG
The DNA here is from genome assembly GCA_019804575.2 of Pseudotulostoma volvatum. Lineage (NCBI taxonomy): Eukaryota > Fungi > Ascomycota > Eurotiomycetes > Eurotiales > Elaphomycetaceae > Pseudotulostoma > Pseudotulostoma volvatum. Next base: position 13,137 of record JAHQZX020000371.1, on the reverse strand, counting down.
CATTATCAATGCCCAGAACTATGCCGATTGCATGCATCCAGCCTTGATACAGGATATTTGAGTTCTTGAGTAAACCTACAATATTATATAGTTACCTACCTATGAATAGTAGACTTCGCAATGTTAAAAAAGGAAGGCTGTCTCTCGGTAGATATGCCTTCCTTCCGATACAATGTGAAGGAATATCAATCCTTTCTCCGCAGCACTAATGAATGAAGAACCTGTTAGACCATAGTTGATTTGCAATGGCTCGACCAGATCAAGGAAAACTGACAAGTAAACATTTTCTGCGAATGTCCCACGTACGGACCAGAAAATTATTTCCCATACAAAAGGTGAATATATACCGATTTAGGGGTAAAGGATTGCTTTGCCAAGCGTATGTGACCCACAAGGCTTCCCCAATCTACCATCAAACGTATTTTCTCGTATCAAGCGCACCACTCAGCCATAGAAAGGGTGCACAGTTGCTTCTTACAACCTAGCATCTTCATTCTAAGCCGCTTATCTAACATCACCTTGAAGATGTAGTGGTACAATAATAAAATAACAACAATAACTTGTATCTTAAAAGTTAGAAAGAGCGCCCGCTTCAAATATGGATACTAATAGTTTTTTTAATGCCTATGATAATAATACATGTCGCCTTGTTGGTTATTCTGCTGGTCCTCTGCGAGTTGAGGGTATCCCGGTGCGGACGGACACCGTCCCTGCAGGTTGATCAAACGTATGTATTCTAACCATTCTTTCCGCATACCAACTGCTTACATCTGGCTCACTATGTACTCACCACTAGCATAGTTCAAACTACAAATCTTGTTGATCAAAGGGCCGACCTAGAAAAGCTGCCTATTGCGTACAGGGCCGGGTTTGACTCGTACATGGATCAATATGAAGACGAGTGTCTTCTACAAGAGCCGAAGTTCGTTTCCGGATCTCAGAATGGGCAAGGAAAATGTATGTTCTGGTTAAGTGGCGTGGCGGGAACTGGGAAATCTATAATTTCCCGAACAGTGGCGAAATCCTTTTAAGGAAAATTACTGGGGGCAATTTCTTCAAAAGGGGCGAAGGGGACCGGGGGAATGCAGCAAGACTTTTTTCAACGATTGTAAAAAAACTGGTGATCGGGTTTCCTCGACTAATACCTGGTGTCAAGGAAGCGACCGGGGAGAACCGTGATATTGCAACAAAATCGCATAGAGCAGTTTAATAAACTGCTTCTTCAGCCGCTACTGACCTTGGAAAAAATCCAATCACCAGACCCCAATAATGGTTGATGCATTGGATGAATGTGAACGGCATAGTCACATACGACTTGTATTTACAATTATTAGTTTCACCGAGATCCTTACACATCGAAATGAGGGGTCTAAGCGAAACGGGACGTACCTTCCTGTACTCAATCAACTTCTTATCAAACAAACCGGATCGAAGAAGAAGCAGCTAGATGAAGAATTTCGGGAAGTTGTTGGTGCAATTATCCTCCTCGAGAACCCACTCTCGGTCATTTCGCTCTCAAGGCTCACTGGCATTTCCGAGAGATTGATTAATGTCAGACTGAGCTCGTTACACTCGGTTCTTAGTGTACCAGATGACGAGACTACGTCAGTAGGCTTCTCCATCTGTCTTCACCCGGAGGCTTATAAGAAAACACCATTCTGGGTAGGTGAGAAAGAGGCGCGTCAGGAACTAACCACTCAACGTCTTAAAGTCATGTGCCGCACCTTGAAAAAAATATCCGCGATATCCTGGAACACAATGTATAGCGGTTGAAATGCATGTTAATCGACATTTACCACCGGAACTGCAATATTCCTGTCGTTATTTGGTACGGCACCTTGCGCAGAGTAGAGATCCTGTTCGCTAAATGGATGATGCTTTCTTATTTCTGCAAGAGCATTTTCTTCACTAAAATCAATGAGCATTCTGGGCATTTTATATGACGCTGTGAGGATGATCAATATATTATAGTCAGTTAGACAAGTAAGTTCGTGTGGCGGGGTGTATACATTCTCTAGTAACTATATAGCGTGATATGGATCCTAAAATCTCATGAGTTTCTGCATGACGCAAAACGATCTATCTTTAAAGATATGCAGATAGCTGTTACCATTCCACTCCAGCTTCATTGTTCTGGACTTATCTTTGTGCTAGAATCAACAATTGTCCGAAGGAGATTTGAGAGAGAGCTTCCTAATTGGGTATCCATGCTGCCGATTATGGAAGAATCCTGGAGCGTAGAATTGCCGACTCTTGAGGACCATTCAAGTTCAGTTTTGTTTGGTATTCTTACCGGATAACAAACTAGTTGCATCGTGTTCCCACAGTCGAACTCTGGGATATTGCTACTGGAGCGCTGCAACAGACCATTAAAGACTATTCGGATTCGGCTTCTTCTGTAGCGTTCTCTCCAGACGGCCGGCTACTGGCATCGGGTTCTAATGATCATAAAGTCAAGCTTTAGGATACCGCTACTGGAGCACTGCAGCAAACCCTCAAAGGGCATTCGAGTGTGGCATTCTCGCCAGACAGCCGACTAGTGGCATCGGGCTCCGATGATAACACAGTTAAACTCTAGGATCCGCTACTTGAAGGATTGCAACAAACTTTGACTGTTAAAGAGGTGGTTACCAACCTGACCTTCTCTAAAGACACTCCATAAGGGATCCAACCTTGGTAATGACGGTTATATCTCCGATTCACTCGAAACCAATGTTGAGGCGCCCATACCAGAAAGTCAATGGGTGGCCCTCCCTTCACGACAGAAAGGTCCTGTGGCTCCCTCCAGAGTATCGGCCCATCTGTTCAACAGTTAAAGATGGCGTTCTTAACCCTAGACAGAGATCCGGGCGGGATTCTATCATGAGATTTTTTTTATATGGAATAAAGGTGAATGAAATAATTCACTATCCAACCTCTCTTCTAAATTCCTAATAGTACTATATCTTTTTCTCAAAGACAGTTTATGATTTACTAAGCGCTGTAACAATGTATATATATAGTATGTGGCTCCCTTCCAGCGATTTCTTCTAAACTAGTGTAAATCTAGTTTCTATAACTAATAGATACTATGTGTCAGAATGTGTTGACTTTGTTCTGTATTGTTGTTGTGACTTGGAAAGAGGTGGTGAAAATTCTTCACTACACCAGCCTCCCACCTAGTCCTAAATTGGCTAATGTACATAAAGTATTCTACAGAATCAATCTGACACTACGTAGAAAATCCCATTATCAATAGTACCCACGCTAGTGATCTCCAGGCGTAGTATCTAAATTTCTAGAAGATTTACCTGCTAACTTAGCGCTAGAGACTGAATTCACTCTAGCAGAGAAGGCATTCTTGGAGGGCCTGTTTATAATAGACCCAACTAACAATAAAAACGTGCTGAAGAGAAGGAAAGGAGGCCCTGGAACATGTGACTGGATCCTGAAAATGGATAAAGCCAAAGAGATGGCTTGGCTTACAGGCGGCGATGAATGTATGTACTAGATGTGAGTCCAATATCCTTTGGCTCTACGGTAACCCAGGAACCGGGAAACCAATCATAGCCATTACCGTCGCTGAAGAGCTAGCAAATAATCCCTCCTTCGTCGGTGGCAGTGAGACACTAACATAATTTTTCTGCGACTCCAGTTTTGAGTACTGGAAAACAGTTATTGCTATACTTCGTGGCCTGCTGTACCAGCTATTCAATTAGCGCCCCGAGTTGATGAAATTTATACTTCTCAAGCCTCAGGTACAGAAGAAAAGTTTTTCCAATCCTTTGATGACCTCCGGTGCGACTTTTTTGGAGTACTGCTTTCTTTGGCCGAGCTCTTGGGTTTTTTCTTCAGTGAATATGTCAAGGTCGCCCTTGACTTTCGGGTATGACGACAGATCTTTGTGATTAAATTGACCTAGGAACTCCCAAGTTTCAGGGTATGGCCTACAGGTCATTAGGAGTGAATGCTTGAATTGGACTCTTATTGTTGCTTTTTTGAAAGCTTTGACTGATTTGAGTCAATGGAATCCTCTGTGATTCAGGTTGACATTCATCTAGAGCATCAATGATACAATATTTTTCTTCGCTTGTAGTGTCATGCCCAATGTTCATTAGTGCAGTCCAGAGTCATCGGATATGCTTAAAATAAAAGCCGAGAGAACATTTCTATAGGTTGGAATAGCGTGTAGCGAATTGGAAAACGTCAGGTCAAGAGATGCAATCGAGAAACTCCAAAACATGCCTCAGGAACTACGTTCACTGTATCAAAATCTGCTAAAAACAGCTTTAGAGCATGGTGAAGAGGATAATAAACCAATTTTACAAATTCTAGGCCTTGTTGAAACTGCATGAAGACGGCTAAGTGTGGTAGAGTTATCCGAAGCTTGTTAGGTATATCACGATGAATATGAGAATCATCGCCTTAGATACACACGTGAAGACATCGAGATGTGTCGTCCCATGATTGTTGTCCGGGATAGAGTCGTGCGCCTTTTACATAAGTCCATGAAAGATTCTCTTGTTGGTACCAGGGGAGAAAGTGTGATTAATGAGTTGAAAGCTCACGCTTTCTTGGCAAACCGATGTCTCTACTACCTTTTATGCGGTTTGCGGAAGTTAGACAACACGAAACGTCAAGAACCGAAGGATGGGATCTTTTTTTTAAGTATGCGGTTCTCTACTGGCCTCACCATGCCGCCAGTGCAGGGTCAGAATTTAGTGTTGCACAGGAGCATGAGAGCTTCTTCGAGCCGAGGATGTCTAATGAGCGAGAAAGGTGGATGCGAATCTATAACAGAATGATGAATCGTGTTTTGAAAAAATTCCAGACAAATTTTCCCTGCTGCATGTGGCAGCTAGATGGGGCATCTTATGCTTGGTGGATTATGGATTGACTAACAGAATGGGAATTGTAGATCCAGAGGGCTTAGCGGTCACCCGAAAAACAATTGAATTGATGCTACATCTAAAGCCCAAAATGGAGTGACACCAATGGAAGATTAGTGTGAAGGCTCGATTCTTGGAGAAAGGATGGGCAGAAATGGTAGTAACTGAGCGTACTTTGGAAGCTGCAGCGAGCAATAAAATCAATGGTGGAGCTCTTACCGAATCACTATGGTAACCGGATCCGAATAAAAAGGAGTGGTCAGGGCTGCACATGATTTGGGAAATGGAGAATAAGTGATGGAGCTTTTGCTGGATTAACGAGGAGACCAGGTTTCGATCACAGAAGATGTGGTCAGAGCCGCTGCATGCAATCAGTACCGTGTGAAGCAACTGATGAAACTCCTGCTAGATTGACGAGGAGACCAAATTCCGATCATAGGCGTTGCAGGTAATTAGGGAAATGTGAACAAGTGATAGAACTTCTACTAGATCGACGAGGTAACCGGATTCAAATCACTCAAGATGGGGTCAAAGCCGCCGCAGGAAATTAAGGAAATGGAAAGCGACCGGTGGAACTCTTGTTAGATTAACAAATTGACCATACTCTCTAACTACTGAAGATTTGGTTAAAGCTGTAGCTGGCAATTAGTAAATAAAAAGTGATGGACCTCCCGTTGAATTGCCAAGGAGAGCAGATAAGACCACAGAAGAGGTGACTAAAGTCGCTGTAGGAGATTTAACAAGTTGTAACCCCCGCGGGGTCGACAAGGATGCCAGACTCAGATCACAGATATCATGGTCAAAGCTGCTGCGGGTAATTCATGAATTGGCAAGAAAGTAATGAACCCCTTCTAAATCAACAAGAAGACTGGATCCGGGTTACAGAATATCTGGTCAGAGATGTAGCAGGCAATTAAGGAAATAAAAAGCAAACGACAGGACTCCTGATCCCGAATTCATATCGCAGATGATCTGATCAAAAGCAATCTTTACATGGGGGGTGGTTGATGAAGCTCCCACTGGATTAATAATGAGATCGGATCCGGATAGACGAGGAGTCTAGATTTTAATCACAAGACATGTCGCCGAAGCCATCGCATGCACTAAGGGATGGAGCCTTTATTGGATGAAGGAGGAAACTAAGATCCCAATCACAGATACAATGGTAACATTGATCTATCTGTAAGCATTCGATTCAAAGGTATGTAGCAGCTGCCGGGTCGACAAGAAGACAAGATTTCAGGGTACAGAATATGCTATCAATGCTGCATGGGTAATGAAACCCTCATCACAATAAATTCTATGGAACCTGCCTAGGCTAAGCTGGCTAACCGGCCATACAGGAACATTGCCCCATCCAAGAATCGTTGTTTCTCCTAATACCCGAGTATCCAAGGGGGTATGGGTATGTAGTTTAATTCGGTAGGATGATAAGTGAAAGACATGCCCAGTTGGGTCGGACTTTTTTCGTTTTTCAAATTGGGATTCCATGACGCGGAGAGAAGAAGTTTCCGCTTGGATCGAGCTGCTCCCCGTCCTCACCACGTGCTTTGGACAGCCTTTAGGTTCGCTATCGAGACCGCCCATATGTTGTTTACGGCTTTTTATTCACCTGACATGGGGAGATTACAAGGCAAGAAAGAGCCCTATGTATCCTTCTCCTCCTCTCTTCCTTCCACTTAAGAGCTATAGCTAACCGACGCATCCAGGAAATCTCTGGGATACAATCGCTTGACACAGGAATACCCGATATTATCCATGACCCGGCCTTGGTCTATGGCCCTCTTCGGCATACATGCTTGGAACATTTAAAAACCACTCTCCCGATGGCACTGTAGTGGATTGTTTAGAGAACTATTGGCTTGGATGTCTTAAAAGGGCTCGGCCGGCAGGAATTCTTGAAGTTAAAAAATAAGATTACTAATCAATTTGTGTACTGGCTTTCAGAAATGAACCTTGGGAGACCTAAAAACGATCCTACAGAAAGCAGTGACTAACTTAACGAGCGAGAATTCAACCTCTGCCTACTGAGAAGGGATACTATTTACCCAGTACGGAAGCCCCCGATCTTCGTTATTTGGAAGCGGGCTGAAGAGGTAGAGGCTTAGACTTAGTTGATATGATCTTCTATGGTATTAGATGCTGGTGTTTCTGCTGGTGTTTGGGCCCATTGTTATTAACATAGTAAGACTCTAGGGGAAATAGTTCTTCTTCGGTCCTCGGGGTCGGGATAAATTTGAGGCATCTTATGCACAGCTTCAGTGTCCTTCTTTCTATATGTAAAGACAATGTCATCCACGAAAAAGAAACAGATGATTCCGCCCTTTGTCATAACACAGGGCTCTTGCGGAATTTCAGTGAAGCCAAGGTCCTTCAACAACGTAGACGTGAACAGTGCTTGCCACAGGATTGGTGACCCCCGGAGGCCATACAAGGCCTTATTGAGTCTAAGGACTTTGTTCAGTTGTCCGAAGCCTGGAGGGAGTCTCATAGACGCCGACTCATCCAATGGAGCATGCACAAACGCATTGACTGGGTCCACTTGCAGGGTTTCAAGGCCAAATTTCGCTGTCATGGCCATGATAACGCGAAAAGAGGTTGAAGCTCGAGTTGTGGCCCTTGTGGGAAGATCGCATTTGGTTTGTTGATTCCCATTCACCACAAGACGCGCTTTGCACTTCGTTGTCCAGGACTTAAACATCTCCCTATGCTGTCTGATATGCTCCTTCATGTTCTCACGGAACCGCTTTTCGAAGCGATGGTCTTTAGGTCTCGATAACTTTGCGGTGCTTTTGGTGCGTTTTGCCTGAGTCCTACCAGCCAGGAAGGCAGTCTCCCACACCTGAGGAGCCCTATACTAACGAAAATCAAAGAATCTCCGGTCCTTTGTGAATCGGAGGGTTTGCACCAGTATCGATCGCATCTGGCATGTCGACATCAACATCCTCTCCCTCCGGGAGATTCTTCGAGATCTCTTCTTCCTCTGGAGCAACTTCCTCATGTCTGAGCTGCACATCTTCCAAATTTGCCTCAAGTGGCTGAGACCTCAACCATTTCAATGGCCTCATTAAGTTCCTGGATCAGCTGCTCGGGTGAACCCAATCGGTTTTCCATTATAAAATTCATTCTCATCAAATAGAACATCTCTTGCAGAAATAGCCTTCTTCTTGTGAGGAATCTAGATGCAGTAGATCCTCGTCGACTCATACCCTATTAAATAACCGATGTTAGCACGGGATTGAAGCTTCTCTTTCTTCATAGGTTTGTCCTTATCAGGCACCTGACATATAGTACGCTAACTGGATGACTTGGCAAGTCATCCATTGGCCTTTTGGCGTTGTGGTGTAGTGGTAAAGTCAGCACCCGCTGCCTCACAGTCCTTGCGATGATTTTATAAGGACATAGCAACGGCAGTCATATGCCTTGAGGTGGTGCAGTGTTGGTTTTCGTGGCCCGGTCACTCCATCTCTTGTCATAACATGTTATGGAACGCTTCATGTGGGTTTTTCCCCTTCATTCTGTGAGGGTGCACGATTTTACCATTACTCATCAAGGAATTTAGAAGAGAAGTAATAATAATGCGGTTCACTGAGAATTCTAACTATGGGGAGGGAAGGGGAAAGAATCTACTCAAGGGTTTGTGGTGTTTATAATGGTGTTGTAGGCCACCTGACACAGGGCTAGGGCTTGGTGGTCAGCACCCTCACACATTCCTTGCCTCAGGGTTTAGTTATAAAGGTAAATTGCTGCGGAAACAATCTCCTTCCAAAGGGCATGAGGGAGCCTTGCTGATCATCTCATAGCGCGGGCTTTCTCCATGATGACTCCACCCTTTTGTTTTGCAACACCGTTTCGAGCTTAAGTATCCGGGGCAATTCTTTCGAAGTTGATACCGCTCTTCCTGAACCACGCAGTGGTCTTGTTCCGGTCCATTTCCCCACCCGATCCGACGACCATGACGTCGAGACCGTACCTGAGCTTTAGCTCAGCCCAATCGATATGGGTATGGTAGAATGGTATTGTCGCTTTATTCAAATCCAGACGACGCGATATCTGCTACTTGATCTTCGCAAGGGCACAGGATTGGCGCTTCGCTGTTGACCGCCCACGGAGCCTCAGTACACCGAGTGTACTCTCCCCAAGGCGTCTGAGGGCCTCAGGGCCCGTATGGTCCATCCGTTGATGCCATAGATTTGCATTCGCCCATGCATGTTGACGTTCCTTATGTCCCAAACATAATCCGTAAGAGAACGAAGTTAACACGTAATCTTGCATGTAGATGACCAAAAACCGCTTTGACTTGCGTAATGCCTTGTTTGATTCTTCAGAATATTTAGTGGATATCCTTACTCGATGTGCCTATGTCGAAAATAATTTTACCGCAACTATTCCACGAGAAGAGCCGAGACAGGACGTGCGATTATCCACGTCTATAAAAAGTCCTTCAATATGCAGCAGAGGTGTTGACTTGTCAAGACCGTAACATAGGAAGGCGGATACTGGACAGTGTCACTGCAGTTACCGACAAATGGCTCACGGAGCTGCAAACTGTCGGACAAAGCGCTTCGGCTTCAGTGCACTAGTCGTCAACACTGAGGAGGTCTGCATCTTATTATATTCCGAGACAAATTGGTCATGTATCTTTCTTGTGATTCCCAAGGCCTCTGAGTTGCTATTGATCTTGATCTCACCATTGCGATGCGCCCAGTCAAAACCTTGACTTTCCAGCATCTTCAGCGAGACAATATTCGTCGGGGAATCAGTAGTATGCACCATTTCGAAGGCAAAGAAGCTATTTCTCCCTTTTTTATTGGTCAACTCTGCATCAACCTCCCCATAGCCTTCGATTATAACTATGCCACTACCACAAACTGCATAATGGCCATTCGGAGCTTTTCGGAAGTTTCTGATCCTTTGCAGTGGATAGAAGTGTGAGGAACAGGAGACCTAGACGAGGGGCTGGATGATACGGATCTGGGGCTTACTGCTTAACTACCTGAGGAATGATCCGAACTAGCCACGTGACCCACCGACCACATGACTGATGACCTAAGTATCAATAAGTCCGCAGGCTGATTTGTTCCCACAGGATGATATTATCATTAGAGGACGTCATGGCGGCGGCTGCAGGGATTTTGACAGGTCTCCCATGACCGCAGCATTCAGTGAATTTGCGGAGGAATATAGGTAAGAGATAGGACACTATTGCATATATTTACCTAGGACACCAACCCCCTGGCTCGTAACTATGCAACAGTATATTGAATGTTGCTATTCTTGTAATTTTACATTATAGTGCGTAGCTGACTATGCGAGAGACTTATGGACAGAATTCTCAACGGGCCAATACTTCTCCAAGCTCCGAGCGCTAATCACATACAGTTCAACAGTCTCTACCCGTAAATTTCGTCTCATCTAAAAATTACTTGAAAGTGCATATCTCCAAAAGTAAAGCTGGAAGGAAAAGCAAGAAAAGAGTAGAATGGCCGTTGAACGCCCTTCTTCCCCTCGACTTCCCGCACCGTTCACTCGCACGACCCCACCGCCGCGTCTGCTCGCCCAAGGCGCGGAGGCGCTCCTATACAAAACCACTTTTCTTACTTCATCAATGCCAGCCGCACTCAAAGTCCGCCCTTCAAAACCCTATCGGCATCCTGTCCTCGATCGCCGTCTGACACGTCAGCGGATTTTGCAGGAAGCACGATGCCTTGTGAAGCTCGTGCGTGAGGGCGTCCAGGTGCCTGCCGTCTTGGCCGCAGATTGGGAGGGAAACACTATTTCCGATGGTGGCGACGATGGCAGCACTGAGAATCGGCCAGTAAAGGGCGGGGCGTGGTTACTCATGGAGTGGATCGAGGGTTCTGTTGTGCGGGTTGTTCTGGAGAGGTGGGAGACCTGGATGAAGGAGCAGCAGCGGCAATCGCCTTTACCAGAGTCGGGTCAAAACTCCAATATGACAACGCCTGCGGAAGCGTGGAAGCATGTTGACGAAGAACAGATAGAGCGCGTGCGAGATCTGATGAGAAGAATTGGCCATGTGGTGGGTAGCATGCACCAGGCTGGAGTCATCCATGGCGATCTGACCACCAGTAATCTCATCTTACGGCATGCACCAGTAAGCGAGGCTACGTCTACAGCGGGTGACCATGAGCCGCCCTCTGTGGACGGCGAGATTGTACTCATTGACTTTGGGCTCGCTGGGCAGAGTGTGCAGGAGGAGGATCGTGCCGTGGATCTTTACGTCTTAGAGCGGGCTTTTGGCAGCACGCATCCGCGAACGGAAGCATTTTTCAATGAGGTCCTCCTGGGATACCGGTCAAACTTTAAGGGAGCCAGTCCCGTGTTGAAAAGGTTAAAGGAGGTGAGGCTGCGAGGTCGGAAACGAAGCATGGTTGGTTGATGGGTTCATCCGCAGTATCTCACCGACCAGCCGGGAAGACGTGTATCATTTCATTGACTTGCAGAAAGGAACCCCCAAATGGAGGTATATATGCTATCATTGCAACTGTTGGTCTCTATAGATATCCCTTCCGGGGTGACAGACTAATGAACGCGACCAAAAAAAAAAAAGGAACTCCCATAATGCCGCGCTTAGGGGATGGGGTAATGAAGGAGAAACTATATGGAAAGTAAACGCATCTTCAATGCCTCCTCAACACAGCCAAACACTCCCTCCTAGATCGGCGAGCGCAAAATATCCTTTGTTCTCGATAACACCACGGTCTTTCACTATTGCCGTATATTTGACTACCCACTGAGGCTCTACATCGCCTTTCAGAACTCCATCATCTGAACCCGATGACAGGGCAAGAATCCCAGCGCCTTTCTCTCCTGGCCCGAGAAGCTCCTTTGTCGTTCCTGATGAGAGGATATCAGTGCAGTCATTGTGTGTAAGAAGCTCGATTTTCTCCTGCTTGGCGTAAAAGATCAGCGACTTAGGCACGACGCAGCAATCCCTGACGTTAATCTGGTCGACTGAAGGGCGAACTTTGGCATGAGACAGTAGCCTAGCCAATCGCTCGCTGCTAAACTCCGCCACTCCCAGCTGTGCAACCATTCCGTTCTCTCGCAATGCCTCCAGAGCGCGCCATGTTCGGATTATGTTGTCAAAATCCTCAGGCAGCTCGCTGCTTGCACTACTGTTGCCGGTCTCCGGAAAGGCCGCCTCTTCATCTTCATCATCAGCATCGAAGGACACCCCGGGAAATGACACGATCAATAGATCAATGGTATCGACATGCAGCTCCCTCAATACTAGATCAATTGCCTCTCGGGTATGCGCGCACCTCCTCGATGTTGGAATTCCCGGTAGAAAAAATAGTTTTACTGTTATGTCATACTGGCTTCTCTCCTCACTGAGGCCTGATTGCGAGAAGTCGACGGCAGGGATGTAGATTGTGTCCTCTTCCTGCTTTGTCCATGATTGGTAATTCCTACGTGGAAGCGATGATGACGAGGGGCTGCCCGCCACATCGGGCAGCCGCGACGCGAGGAAGTTAGCCCGAAGAGAATTGATCAGCTCAACATTAGACCTCTCAGTTGTCGACCGTCGTATCACAGACGGTCCTCCTTTCATGATATTCCTGTTTATGCAAAGCGATCATCAGCATTCTTCCATGTTTCTGTTCCATTCTAATAGCTTATAGATCAAGTGTGAACCTTAAGAGGAGGCAACCATGACACAAAAGCAACGGCTTGATATGAGAGGGCAGGCTGGCCGATGATGCAATGCCGAGGGTGGGATTGCGATCACCAGAAGCGGGGGAAGCGGTGAGGTAATAATGATGAACGGGGAACAACAAACTCACGATGTAGATAAAACGAGCTTCATGACGTTCTTCCGTCAAATAAGTTCGCTATTGGTAGGAACGGGGATCTTCTTTTCGATGAAAGTTGGAATATACACGTAGAATATGGAATAGTAGCAGTATCGAACATGCTATGATTAACTAGGTACCTACATATTACATATCATAGTATATACCTTAGGCAGTTAAGTTATAGTTAATAATTATGATGTGGTGTTATTAATCCACCATTATAAGGTAAGTAAGTACTGTATAGGTCATACTAGTACTACTAGTAGTACTACTATATACATATATCCTTTATAGTACTAGTTATGGATTATCTACATAGGGGTGTAGGCAGGCAAATGTACTATCATACATAGAGCGTATCTAGTACTATCATACTGTAAACCCTGCCTATAACGTACCTGGTCATAGCGAATCCCTTACTATAACGAACGGGACACCGTGTCCAATTC
>JAHQZX020000370.1:0-12506 GCA_019804575.2 Pseudotulostoma volvatum | reverse complement strand
TGTATTGATTGATAAAAGCAGTTACAAAGTGCTGGGTGTTGATTTCCTGGCTCGCCTTGCGTCGCGGCTCGGCGAGCGTCCAGACCTAGTAGTATCTTGGATTAGTTAATCAAGTGTTTTTAGTCATCGAAACCATATAAGCCGACCTAGTAAAGGCTCAAGATAGAAAAGTTGCGTCGATGGCTAGCAACCCCAGGCTTCTCGATTAGGGAAATTAGCGAGTGCCAGCCGGTCTTGAAATATTGTATATTTTTAATCTCACTTTAACTGTAAAGCAATACTACCAACGTAGCAACGCACCACGCATCCTTGCGGAAATTAAAGGGAGAAGAATGAAAGAATTAGTACTCGCGCATGGATAAGCCCCTCCCCACCTTGACAGAAGCTCCTTGAACTCCTCGTGCCCGGAGACAGGAATTTAAAAGAATGAAAGCTAGTCCTAGTACAGGCAATTAAGGACATGAAGGCAAGCCACAGGGGCCCCAAATAGAAATCAAAGGGGATCTATTGTTTCCATGACTTGCCACAGTTCACACAAGTGCAAAACAGCGTCATCGGCTCATCTGCGCTCCGTGTTTGTGCTTCTGTGTACGTAACCTTACGCTGACCGCATTTGCTGCATTGAAGACTGGTGCTGAAGCTAACCTCCCCTTGCGCAACCATCGCTTTATCCATGTTTTCCTTTTCGATTTTGCGGTCCTCTTCGCGGCGCTCAGCTGACTTGAGCTGCTCATGCGACATTCGCACAAATTCATCAGGCGTGACTTCATTGGACAGGACGCGCATTCGCAACTGCGGGTTTGACTTATTTTTCAAATTTTGGAAGAGACTTCGAACTTTTGTGCGGTACTCCTCCTTCGATTCCGGGCCGTACACACTGTATGCGGCGGTCTCAACCGCGATCGCCTTGTGCAAAACTGTCCGTGGACTTTCAGTCGTGTTGTGACACAGCCCGTTATATAGCAACCCAATGCAACCGTCTCGAATTTTGCTTGACGTAACATTAACTTCGACTCCGTCCGCCTTCCAATCACGCTTATCTGGCGGAACAGACAATTTGGACATCTTGTCGCTTGGTGTCACTGCCATTGGGGACGCGGCGCCATTTGTAACCGGCCTAGGAGATCCGCTTGATCGCCGGCTAGTAGCGGGTGAACCGCTCGCTTTTTGCTTGACCTCATTCCGCCACTTAGAGACAATCTCACTAGATAAGCATTTAACATCGGGTGACTTGTGCTGCTTTAGCTTGTTCACAATGATACCAACCCGAGTCGAGCGCAGTAAATCCTCCGTCGGACGGACGCCTTTTTGAAGCTCCTGAAGAATCGCGATAATGGTCGAGGATGGCTCATTAGATGAAGCAGCCTTCGTCAACGCCTTAGACTTAAGCTCTATTTCCTTGGCATCCATTCTGCCGATGTCGGCGCGGTGAGGCTATGATATGCAATACTGAACTCCACGGGAGAACTGGAAATAAACTCTGGACACAGCTGGTATCAGCTGGTCTGATTTGAAGTAAAAGCAGGGGATAAAATTCTTCAAAGGCAAAACGAGATTCTCAGTGAGCAACGGAATAATGGAAGGTTGCATTTCCCCTAGTGCGCAGAAAGAGGTCAACTCTTTTCCTCAACTTCTATAATGAGTTTCCATGCATGGAATCCTAGGTGTGCATTCTCACTAACTCCGCTAGCACCCATGTTTATTCCTGCAGACCTCACAGCGGGGCTTGGTAAGAGACGTAAGGGACGACTTACAAAATTTAAGGGCCGTGTATACGAAAATAGCTATTGACAAACATGAACGGGCTATTTGAGCAGCACTGGTAGTGAGTTGTAGTTAACGGTTGAAGCACTGATCACAGGAGCCTCAGTGCCGGTAAAAATGGAGGGGTGGACGGGCGTAAGCGGTAGATTGGAGATTCAAATTCAAAGGGTGGATCGGGAAAAGAAGAGAAGAGGAATCGGGGGAAATGGTGGACAGAGTGGGGGATGGAACAATGGCGGGAAATGAGGGAATGGAAACAAAAGACATTAGATGAAGGAGAGAGATGAAAGACATGGGGAGAGCATTCTTGTGATCTCAACGCCAAGACTTATCACATCTCAAGCATGATGACGGGATGGTCGCGTGCATCTCTCCGGTTGCGGCTCCATACTAGCCACCACTCAGATATTTAACATAGACAACATAGAACAATGCAGGCCTCTACATATTTTACACAGGCTACAGCCCAGCGATGAAGACCAACTATTCTTGAGAGATATGATTCCTACTAGTAGGTGCGCAATCGATAAGCACATTTGGCCGGAACTGTACATGTACTGTACTTAGCAGCTGCACTAGCACCTGTACAGCGCAGCAGCGCTTAAGCTGGGTCTGCAAGCCAGTTTACAACCATCGGTAGATATAGCTTGGCCACAATCATCTAGATAACATGTAGGTCTATTGTTAGTCTTTCTAGGGGTCGTAGAAGCAATTCTGAGGCCAAGAAGACGGTAACATCACATCCAAGGAAAATTTAAGATGACATCCGTGAGCAGTTGAGTGATGGAGTTGAAAATCTGACTCTCCCGGCTGTAGAAAGATAATTGCGAGTAAGGAGTTGCTAATCCTCGTTAGCTCATTATGACCCATGGACGATTTTTTTTTTCGATGGAAAGCTCATGAACTCTCGATGGAGTAACACCTATCATCTACTAAGCCACGTGTGACCAATCACTAGACAAAGTCAGCGAGCTGGATGACAGGCCGCTGTAGGATCTATAAGTTCGTCCGTCCCAACTTGCCCGCCAGCTGGTCGACGTCTTTGTCCTCTTTCTGAGAAACATTCTCATCTTCAAATTCTTCTGCTTCTCTTAAAGTCTTGTCACCCCTGTGATCTTCCACTTCTGCGTCATCATTCTCTTCCTCTTCGCCTTCACTTTCCTCCTCCAGCTCGTCCAATTCATCGACTCCCCACATATATTCCGGGTCATCCTCCTTACCATACGCTTCTTTCCGCTTTTCCAAAAGCACCCGCAAATCTTCCACATAATCATCATCCTCCACAAATTTGTTCCCATTTAGTTCGATACGCTTCAAAGCAGGAAGCGCATCCTTTGCTGCATGTAAGAATTGCTTAACTCCTTCTGCTGTGATGTCATTGTATTGCAAGCGAAGAGTCTCAACTTTTGGATTCCTGCCTTGTGCCAAAGCATTCGCAAGTTTGATACCGCCACGAGCAGACAGCAGGCAGTCACCCACGCCTAGCTCGCGGAGAGATGGCCATCCCTGGATCGCGCTTGCTAGAGCCCCTGACCCCAAAATTGTGAAGGTATTGTCCTGAAGATCTAGCACCTCAATTCTGTTTGCATAACCCAAACCATCCTTAAGGAGAAGTGAGATGCCTTCTTGCCTAATGCCATTCTGCGTCATCTTCACCGAACGAATACCCGCACCATGTGCCCTATAGGCGCGCGCCCACGCAGCCATGCTACCATTCTCGAGCCGATTCCGTCCACAAACAATAGTTTCCAGGGATGAGATCTCCACGCCATCTGAAGCGACCTTACGAGCCTCCGCCTTACGCTCTGCCAATGTCGTGAGAGCATCTGCAATGAGAGTACCGGCTTTTGGGCCCAGCCCATTGTTGTTTAGAATAAGGTGGCGGAGAGGGATGTGGCGCGAGAGGAAATCAGCGAGTGGAGCTTGGGTATTGAGGCCGAATGCATTATCCGAGAGATTGATCGTATGAAGCGTAGGGGTCTCAAGT
Organism: Pseudotulostoma volvatum; assembly: GCA_019804575.2. Classification (NCBI taxonomy): domain Eukaryota; kingdom Fungi; phylum Ascomycota; class Eurotiomycetes; order Eurotiales; family Elaphomycetaceae; genus Pseudotulostoma; species Pseudotulostoma volvatum. The sequence goes on along the minus strand of JAHQZX020000370.1, from coordinate 8,755 downwards.
AAAGCATTCAGGAGAGAAGTTAGTGCTGGTGGGATTTCAGATAGAAGGCGGGAGGTGAAAATGTCCGCGAGGTCAGCGACCTGGAGACTCCTCTGGCCAGCGAGGGCTATAGCCAGGCGCTCACATGCAGGGGCACCAAAAGTGTTGCCACACAGGCGAATTTCCGTGAAAGTACGGTTCTCAAGGAGAGGCTTGATGTGTGCCTCGATATCTTCTGCTGTGTCCAGCTTCAGACCCTGGCCCTCAAGAGAGAAAACTTTTGGCGGGGCCATTGTGGGAGAGAGGTTAGAACTTCTGCACAAGAAAATGGCAGGGAAAATGCCGTTAGTATTGCTAGCAGTAAGGAGGCACGATTAGTTTACTGAAATTGTATTTGATATGATAGAGAAATGGTTTCTAAAGTGCAATAGGTCGATTCACGAGCAAAACTGAAAATAAAAGTTGTTACTTGGATGGACTCGGCAAGAATTAACTATACTGTTATTATATTTACTTATCATCGAATCTTATCATACATAAGACATGTCTTGGCCTAGGGCGTTTAGTCATCCTGCAAGGGTTATAGCCGGGCGTCACAAATGCTAAACCATATGTGACTTAGTTTATGGGCTGGCTGCTGACCCAAAACACTAGCAACTAACCAATGATCAGTCTTCAGCCACCGGTTTGCCCTACCGATTGGGAAATCACTTTTTATCCTCAAATTTGTTCGGTAGACACTCCAACCCTATAACTTTCAGCACAGCGCCTTGGTATTTTGACTTTATATTTAAGCAGCCTGCTTGTCAATGTTTCTAATACAATCGATCAGATATTTATACTATACTAATGATCCACATGGCTGAGCTGCGACGTGTATGAGTCTTAGCACCTCAGCTGGACTCGAGCAGCCAACCAGGTTCTACTATGATATATTGGGAGTAACTAAAATATATCTCATTTTGCAGTCACGATATAAGGGCTTTGTCATCAGTTACTTCGGCATATTCCGCGGCAGACACATCCCACATGTGACTCATTCTCTTGCTCATTCCAAAGGACAATGTTGAGAGAAAGGCTATCCTTGACCACCGATAGTCTGAGCATTGAATGTAAATATCTTACTATCCAAGGCCTCAATTCCTATATCAAGTTGATGTGGGACTCGGACCGAGGACCGGTTAGACTACTTGGTTTCCGCGGCGATGCATATCCCTCGATCGAGAAAAAGTAAGCGAGACTAAAAGTATCGGGCAGGGCAGACTTCGTGCTATGCTCCGATTTCGCCTTCCCACCGAAATAGGACTTGAGGACTGCTTTAGGTTGAGCATTATATGAACTAGCGACAGCCATTCTACTGAACGTCTTTGGAACATCGTGTGTTAAGTTCTTATATGTCTGCATGTCTAATACGTAGCAGCAAGCTAATGGAATTTGGGGGAGAGGCTTCGCTGACCAGTTGACAAAGAATACCGATTGGACAATTTGGCCAGATCCTGTGCCTGTCGCTGTGGCACTGTTAGGGGACGGGACATTGGCACTGACCATTTCTTCTTCCGGAAGCGGCGGTCCCCTCGCTGGGCGCCTAGCAGCCTATTGTACGTTGTGGGATATTTAATGATTGGGAGTTGGGTCGGAAGTTACTGCGGCTTCGGTGGTCGCGCGCACAGGTCTCCACAGGGCCTCCACAGAACCCAAAGATTCCGCCTGTGAACATAAAAACACTAGGGAGATGACCGGGGGTATCTTTAAACGGTCCAGGTGAAAAGAAAGGTTATATACACATAAGGGTTAGTATTGAGTATACACGTAGTTGGTGTTTTGGTTGTTTAAAATGTGAGAATTTGCTTTCGACCCATCCTCTTCGACCTATAATTTTGAGAGTTAGAAGTGCAGCGAATAGTCTAAAAATTATATAAAAATGTTCAATATTGGCTCTTATATAGTCGATTAGATTTTGTAGCTCGAATGACAAAAGATATGTTCGTGTATGTGCAACGGCTTGATTTTGAAAAGTACCTTAGACGCAGATTAAGACTCTAAAAACTAAGCCTAAAACATAATAGTGTGGAGACTGATCCCGAAAAGGAACGCTATGATGTGACGGAACTCTGGCGCCGCCTGCTCAGACCTCCGCTAGCTCGATACACGTGACCGTATAATTTTCCTATGCCAAATTCGGCAAGGAAAATCAGAGTCCCGCTTAGATCAGCCACTAAACTAAATGCAATAGCCACACAGAACTAAAATACCTCAGTCGCGCAGGTTTTATTCGTAACGACAATATTATATAAAATACGCATCCCTTTACCTACGTGATGGCTCTAATAATTTTGGTAATCTAATCTACCTTATAGAGAATAATTTCCAGCAGTTCCTTTGCCATCAGTTGACGATGTCACAACCAATGCCTTTTATAGCAAAAGCACCCAGGCGGTACCAGCGACGCCTAAGTCCCATCCCATCCTTCGCACGGTAACTAGTCTTTGACTTAGAATGGGCCTAATGCGGCCGCTCGCGTTTATTAGCTTCCACGGGCTAGGGTCGAGATGTACAGTACTCTGCGCTCCATAGCCTTGAATTCTCAGGTCCATCCGGGACTGATTGGTTTCTTAGTCACAACTCTCAGTCTCACTTAATGATGGTTCCATGGGTAGACTGGAACTGGCTTTGCACGTAAGCCCATTATAGCGTACAACCTACCTAATTAGGATGCTGCAGCGTATACTACGTTTTTCATACATGTAATCTAATGTTATTCATGTATTAAAGGCTTCTATATCATAGGATTTCCTTGGGAATATAGTTTTATCTCCCTTTTCCTATAATCTTTCATATCTGAAAAGCTAATTATGCATTGATATATTGCGGTGGAGTGAAAATCTTATTACCTCTAGTCAGACTAATGCGGCAGTATCCAATACCACGGTAAAGAGGCGGGCGCATTTCACGCTGCGCTGGGCGGAAGGCCGTCGGATGGATGCTATTTAGGCACGCAAAAAGGGGCATCCTAACAGTACCTGCACTAACTTTAGTCGTATCCTTCCGGCGGCCGTTGGAGGGATTCTCATTTACGATATAGTTAAGTGACGCCGAACGAAAAACTGTCGCGAAGGTCCGATATAAGAAGTGGTGCAGGGCGCTGTCTCGGGTCATCACCTGAGAATGTTATAATAAGTCCAGTAAAAAGGCTGTATTTAAATCCCACAATCACCATACCCTAATCTCTTCTCTCTATAAAATTCCTTTAGTGATTAGGCATATAATACGGCGAAAAGTCTACTCAAAAGCGGTATATAATGAATCGGCTGTTTTAGCTCGTAAAACAATTTCCAAGCTCTTTCGAACCAATGCTATTTATGTACAATGTGCTTACGATGCAAGCTTCACAGGTACTTGCTGAAGAAGGTTGCCAGTTGCTCGTACCTGTACAGTCATATTAGGGCCTTGAAAGGAGATGGATATCATAATTAAGCTACTTACCCCCTCTCAAATTCCTTATTACCCTCCTCATCGTTGAAGTCAGCCCGCGCCCCCATCCATCCGTGGTGCATTGTCTCATATGTCTCAACCTCTACAGGTAACGAGTTGGCTTCAAGGGCAGCCTTGTATCCTGCAATTTTCTCTTGAGACTCATCCTTGGAGGGAAGAAGAATATGTGGAATTGTGATCTTGCGTGCATCATCGGTAGTTATGAGTCTGATCATGAATATGTGTTAGACTGCCCGGCAATAAAAAATACCCCTATTTGAGAGACGGCTTTGAGGGCCTTGGACGTACGACGGATGGGCTTGGCCCGACACCGCAAAACGCGTGCCCTCTCCTGAGGCCAGGGCTGCAAGCTGTAACAACAATGGTGAACCTCATTTCTTTCCTCGAAGAGTGTATTCGCTCGTGTTCACTAAATGAGTAGGGTTACCTTTCCGCCCCAACAAAGTCCAACGATCGCCCACTTCTCCACCGTTGGATAGTTGCTTTCACTTGCAGCCATCATAGCTAGCAGTTTTTCAAGACAAACTTGTGGCGATGCGACACTGTTGATGAACCCAAATGCCTTTTCCTTCTTCTCTGCTGTGGTTGGAGGAAACCATTCGGATTCAGCATAATGGCCTTCGAGTAAGTCGGGGACAAGAACCAGTCCATCGAGGCGCTGCGCCAAGCGGTCCGCGCCCTTTAGGGTTTGAGGAAAGAGGCCAAAGATATCATAAACAAGGACGACGCCGCGTTTGGCGGAAGTGTTTCCCGTGGCGTCTGTTAAGCAGTTTGTTCGTCAGTCTGCGCCTCAAAATTGATAGTAAGGTGTATTCCAGTATCGGAACTATGGGACCTAGGAAGTGAAGGATCTCGAAAGAAACTTACACACATCCAGACCTGCGATTTTTACAACGGGAACTGGCTCACTAGTTCCCACCGGGGTTCGGGTGCAACAAGCTTCGCTAACTTGAGCCATTGTTGAAAGGTACTTACTATTCACACAAAAGTATTTTAAGGAGCAGAGAAGTGCTCAGTAGTAGTAACGCATATTACAATACGACTCACGGCCAGGTATGCATGAGAAATTTATATCAGACTATGCTCTGTTTCTACCCCGCCTTCCTCGATGCCACTCCATTATTGCAAAGCTGCAAGTAGTTTATAGTAGTACAGTCGGATGCGAGAAGTCATGGGACACGGCTAAAATTCTTGGCGATGCCCCTCACTACCCCACCAATTAAATGGGGATAACTCAGCTTCTACTGACCCTATTCAAATACTAGAAGATGCAGGTAAAAGCCGTAGTATTCTAAACTAAAATAACCAATATTTTGTGTGTCCCCCCTTTGCAGCAACAACAGCCTAGCACCTATCTCATGGTACGGATAATCTTCTGAATCACCTTAATGTCTATTGCTGTTGGATGATCAGCTAGTTCGGCTGCCGAATTGGTTCTATGGGGATCTTGATAAGATGCCATACATTCTCAATGAGGTTGAGATCGGGTGATTGAGCGGCCTACTCCATACGCGTCATTAGCATCGATTTCCGCCAATTTTATACCATCGTTGACATGTGGTATTTTGCGCCATCATCTTACAAGATAGCATCCCTATACTTTCAATAACCTGTTCATACATAGGGTACCCGTGGTCGTTCAATACCCTGTCGCAGCAGACTTTGTTATTCATGTTGGTGTTTGCGGGCAGAATAACCAATTTCCCCTTGTGTGTATAATCTATACACGCCCAAACGCCGACCATGGTACGTCCCGACTTGAAAGAAGGCAAGAGGCATTGAGGCTTGAAATCCTCGCCCCTTTTTCGCTTCACATACGGCGTCAAAGTATGTAGTCCAAGCTCAAACGTACTCTCGTCAGAAAAGATTGCACAGCACCAATCATCCAGGCTCCAAGAGAGATGTTCTTTGGCCCATTTATACCGAGCTTGCTTATGCTTTTGATTAAGGAATGGCCTCCAGTGTGGCTTGAATGCATAAAGCTGGTTTTTGAGATACCGTCAGTCAGTACTGATGTGAAGCTGTTCCCCCGATTTTGACGATGTCGACAATGCCTAGAACGTATCTCGGGGACTGTTGTTCATATGGCGAAGCAAAGCTCTTTCAGCTCTTCTAGTGAGCTTTGGCTTTTGTCCTGGTCGCTTTGAGCCCATCTCGATGCGTTCCTATGTTTCTCGCGGTCTTGAACCGAGCGATAGATAGGGCGGCGGGAGATCTAGCGTACTGGCGATTTGAGGGCAGGAGAATTTTTGACCACGCAGTCTAAAAAACCAAGCGAAGTACCTCATCGGAATGCTCGCGCCTCGAGGTTTTTGGTTTAGCAGGGATAATGGTTGGTGTTGTGCATGGATCAGTAGTGGGGATAAAAACAGGGATGTAGATAGATTTGTGGGTCAGGTGACAAAAAGTCTCATGACTTCTATGTATGTACCTTGATGAGTGGTATATCCGCGGGAATTTTGACCTAGAATTTCATGACACTGCTGGGGGTCAAGCCACGTTGGAATCCTACTCCCAGTATAGAAATGATAGGTCTACCGGCTCTAAAGAATAAAAAGTCGGGATGAAAATGCGACTCGACTTTAGGCTGAGTGAAGCTAACTAACTCTACTAGCAGCTAGTTAGTAGACAGCTTGATGCAGAATTCATCCACAGTACGGAGTACAAGACAGACTTCATACCTGATAACGCTAGAGAATGTAATAGATTTCTTTTCGTCTTTCTCTTCATTTTTATTTCTTTGTTGTAATTAATGACACTATTTCACACGTTACGCGGAATCATTACCTAGCCAGGATTAAGCCAAATCAATAAGCGCATGCAGCTGCTTGAGGTTGTGCAACTCAGTCTCTCCCCATTAATTTATATTATCTAGTGATGATTCAATCCCAGGAAGGGCGTGTGTAGGTAGCTGAACATGTAGACCTAATAATAAGTCTCTCGATCAACACTGACAGAGAAAGAAGCTTTCCGATGTTACCTACTAGTACAGGGTGTTCATCGGCTACTTGCTTTACCCATATACTGACGTTTCTATAGTTTGACCTAGGGACCTAATAAGTACTACCTAGCAATCAAGGATCCTAGCTCCCAGGAGCTACGTGATCGCAACTCCCGTCACGAGATAAACTATTCAATTGGCAACACGATTCATCATATATCATCTTCATATTATCAGGAAGAGCCAGATGCTTCAATAGTATCTTTCTGTTCTATCGGCCTACTGCGACATAGCACGAAGCTGGGGGGATCATACGCTGTTTAGTGTTAATACGCAATATATAAATATTGAGCTCTCAGCTCCTACAAGTATAGCTTGCCTCGGTTGGCACTATGTAATGAGTTAGGTGACAATCGTATATGTATACAACGCTTTCCATGTCGGGAATACTGCTACATCTATTCAATGTATCATAACTTATCCCTTAATAGGTTATACAATGAGTCTTCTATACCTTAAGGTTACCGTCTTGCAAAGGAACAGGCTGCGGGTGATGTTATGAATTCCGTACCACAGGAATAGACTCACATTACAGTTTGCAATAATTAAGCGGCGCTGCCGAGATATCTTCCCATGTGGGGCCAAGAGGCAGTTTGGTGGATTTAATGATATCCTACCTTGATGTTCATTTCGGGTTGCAGTAGTATAGATGCTTCTATAATGAGTGGGCGAAGAAGTTAAAAGAAGCCCATGGCCAAATGTATAGTTCTGCCCAGTTTCCAAGGCTCGAATAAGCCAGTTATCAAGATTTCCGCCTTGGATAAAGCATTCTAGTCGGCGGATATCATACAGAATATCTGCAAGCAATACAATTGCTTTTAACTGTTAGCCTAATAATACACGTATTGTTGAAAGCTTTGGCCTGAATATGATCTCATCAATGTGTCGTTCAACACAATATATGGTAAAAGATCTTGTCGCCCACTCGCCGCGCTTCGTTTTTTGCCCTATTTATTAGTCAAGTCCTGGACTACTCTGGCCCAACTAGGTGTCCGAGAATGGAAGCTAGACTGACATAATCATGACTCTCGTTGTTCCAATTCACAAGCTCTTTCACGGAAATGTTGTGTGTTGATGAACACCTATGTGATTACCAGCGCAGGATATGAATATATATATTATTCTAAATGGTGAAAAGCGGTTAGCTTCACGCTCTGTAGCTGCATTAATTGTAGAATGGATCCAGACTTCCTCTTCCTGGAATACACTCAATCAGTTTACTCCATTTACTGCCCGGGTCCCAGCAAGAGCAGGAGCAACATGTACATGCAACTATTTGGCAGCACCCCTCTAACTGAATGGAGCAAAAGAAGACGTCAACGAAAGTCACCTTCAAATCTTTTGAATATAATGGACAGTAGACTCTCCTCCGAGAATCGGTTTTGAACGAATCTCTGGAGGATGGCTACATTGGGTCCTCGTTAGACAATCTCCTTGGAGGGAACGGTAGAACATCCGTGATTCAAAATAAAGAGCACAACGATGTTCCGAGAATAGTCTAGCCTCAAGCTTGGCTGGAATAAGGGCAATGGATTAGTTATAGCTAAGGTAAGTTTTAGGTATCTAGCAGGGCCGGCTAGGTGTTAACAACACTACTAGCTCTATATAGATAATATGGAGTGGCGTATCACTCTTCTAAACCTCGGCGAGACACTTGGCCAATATACTTTCTTTTCGTAGTGTGATTCAGGAGGATGTTTTATGAGGGTCGGCTTATTAACCTAGAGTTGCAGGCTTCTATGGCTTTGTTCTCTGTTTACAGCTCTCGAAAACACACCTGGGTGTAGTAGAAACCCTGTTACTGCGTTCAATCGACCTGAAACAAAAGAGTTAATAACACAAGTTCGTACATAACAGAAATGTCTAGGATAATGCTTTCTTGACAGAACGCTATAAAGAGACGGCTAATTTGTCCGCGGCCGCGAGCGGTGGCAGACGCTCACGGCCTTTTTCGCTATGCATCCCGCTGCTCCTTGAGCTATGGCATTCTTCACGTCGAGAAGATGAGCAGTTAGTGTAAAGAAGGGTTACGGGACAGCGTTACTGATGAAGGGGAACCACTATGTCGTGATAGAATCAGAGTTGATCGCTTCCTTTACTATTTACATACATGACGACTTATGCCGGGTTAACTATTTACCCGTCTCCGCACGGTGATAAGTCTCGTGCAACTAATCTTGTTTTGAACCTGTTAGAATCTTACCTTAGTTCCCTCAGCCGTTCCACCACGTGATGTTGCCGAGGAGCTATACCAGTCTAGGATATGGCTGACTCAGCTTTTTT
>JAHQZX020000369.1:0-12536 GCA_019804575.2 Pseudotulostoma volvatum | reverse complement strand
GTCAGAATTCTGGAGAACTCAGCGTGGTTAGAGATTTTAAGTGAGAACTCCGTAACCACGCCGAGTTTTCACCTGACGCCGAGCTGCAATCCCAGTGCGACTGTATGTGGTTTGGGTCTCCATACTGGACGGGTTTCAAATTATGTAATTTTACCGTAATACAACCGTATAAAAATTATCACGTTTATGTATTAATTTATTACAAACGACGGACGGTAGAAGAAATTACTTTCTTAAGATGTATGTACACCCTGACTATAACAAACTCTGCTATAACAAACGGAACACCGTGTCAAATTCAAATAGTGAAGAGCTAGACCTAGACTGAATGCAAAAGAATGAATTGCCCCAGTAGGGCGCTAATACACTAGAATACTAAGTACAGGAGAGAGAAAGGAGGGAGGGTCGTGGTGAAGATCTAAACAACACCGGAAGAAAATCTAACCGGAGGCAGAAGGCGGCGTCAGGTGGCATAATGTAACACCAGAAGGGATAGGTTGTCACATCACCTCATATAAAATTCGTTACCCAAAATGCCTCGTCGACAGGCAATCTCAAATGCTTAGAAAGCTGCACTGCGTACATCCTGGTTTATTAAATAAAGATCTTCAACGGTGTGAATTTAATCGTCCAATTGCTCCCTCCTCTGTGCAAGGCCGAGCACTTACTAATCCCTCACGTTAGTTAGAAACGTAGCTAGGATGGAAACTCTTCCCTTTCCCTCCTAGCGATAGCATTCACACACGTCTTTCACTTCTCTTTCATCATTTAGTAGACACTACTTGCATTTAAAGGAACCAGCACATTGCCACACTGAACCACTAGTACCGAAGGAAACGTATGGTCCTTACAGTCTATTTCTGAGATTCCTTCCCTCGCTATACATGATGCGTAATGAAGCTAAGCCAAGTTAGGTTAGTTAGTGGAACTTCATTGTCAGCGCAGGCCGAACCTGTTTTGGTTCGGCCACTGTCACGTGGGACGTCTGAGCACTACGCCAAGCTGGTGGTTGTTGTTGTATTATTTTACGTCTTTAAGCGGCTGAAAGGCTGCATATAGAGATGCAATTGGTGCGCACAAAGCCTTAATCTCACGATTAGATTCAGCTCTTTATAATTACGGCGCCCAAGCTTTGTGTATATTCTCTAAGTATTTATAGTAAACGGTAAAAGGGAGGTTATGTCAAGAGGGATTTGTTATTCTGACGGGGGCATTTGGTATTCTGATGGGAGCTAACTTGTTTCAGATATGGAACCGGGTTTCGTCACTCATGCCAGCAAAGAGTCGACGGCACTTAACTTCATGCAAGCCCAATACGTGGTATTTCTAAAAATGCACGTAGAAAATGTACAACTCGCGTATATTCGCTAGGACGAACCGAACCGATTTATCAGATGCGGAGGGCAAATCCCTCTCGTTTTCCTTGGGCTTGGGCAGCTTCGAAGAGGCTTTCACAGATATTGCACGCCATGCTAGGAAGAGTCTCCATGGTCATGAGAGTTGGAAATTGGGGTAGATGCAATCGATTCCAACAAAGCCTCGTGTTCTACGGCACGAGGCTCAGTTCCATATCCGAAACAAGTTAGCTCCCGTCAGAATACCAAATGCCCCCCGTCAGAATCATAACTAAATCCCTTGCATGTAACTAACTATCACAGCAAAATTATTACTTAAACTATCTATAATAATTTCGCTCCACAAACTCGCCTTGTTACTCCCGCAGGGTAGGAATCTGTAAGCCGGAAGGTGCCTGGTAATTACTATATAGTACTATTAATATTTTGTCAATTGCCCTTTTATCATGCTGTGTGATGATGTGGTACTAGGTAGTATATAATATCATCATATCATAGTAGGTATTAATCTGGGACTTGCCATCGCTTTTTCTTGGTAATTACTAGTGCTATTAATATTTTGTCAATTGCCCTTTATTTTATCATGCTATGTGATGATATAGTACTAGATAGCATGACATCTATAGCTAGGTAATATCATCATATCATAGCAGGTACCTAGTATACTACTAATCTGGGACTTGCCATCACTCTTTCTCATTTGCACTATGACCCGACGCGGTATTACCCAGCTAACATAGTACACTTAGGAAATTAGGAGTCAAGTCGCGAACACTAAACGTCAGTTCCCAATTATTACTATTCTTGGTTATCTCTAAAGTGCCGCATATTTGGAGTGGCGCCTACTAATCTAGAATCCGCTAAACCTACTGTGGAGCTATGATCGAGAATGATAGGATAGCAAAATATGGATAATGTCGATTCGGGCAACCATGACTGCAAAATCGGTCGAAGGGGGCAAGAAGACCAAAAAAAGAGAGGGAGAGATATAGAGGTTATAAATGAATAAATGTACTGAATAATAAATACACACATAGGCTGGATATATGTGCTTGCGTCATGTATGTTCTCCCACATAATGGGGAAAAGAACTTCACCAGTAGAAGGGCACAGTTTACGACAGAAGGTCATCCTCGGCAGTAGAACGTATTCTATATTCTATGGTAACCCAAGGTAATCGAATGATAGTCAACGTGAGTAGATAGGAGTAGAATATGACCGAAGGAACCAGCCGAGTGAGTTGTATGAAGCTGAAGGGAGTTCCCGACAGAAAATATCATCCTGGGCTGGGGTTAAGTGAATAAATATCGCGAGTAATCCATTTTGACCGGCTACCTTGCTTTCAATTGACCGCCATCCTCAGTATAAATAGCTACCGTTTTGTCTTCAGTAGCAATATATAAGATCAGGCTAAGACTCCTGCTTAGAGAATTCCTGAATATCGATACCTACCGGAGATTCCACTGCTTCTCTTCATCTCCAGCTATAAGCTACCTCGTCAGTGAGGGTCTATCATATAAAAGGACCGCCGCCTCTATCTCTTTCACCTTGCAGATAGGCACTTGCGTGGAATAGAACACTCTCGCGCTTAGGCCGTGTCCTTGGTATAACTCACCCAACCTCTTTTTCTCCCATATATACACATTTCTTTAGCTGCCGCTCCCGCCCGGTATAGGGAACCGACAACATCCTGTCCACGCTTAAATTCGTTCTGCAGAATCAACACAATGGTGAACGAAGAGCGTCTCAGGTTTTTGATGGGCCTTGATGAGGGTGAGGATCTCGTCTCTCCCGTGCCCTGTCATGCAAAACATCTCCTCCTGGGCGACTATTCTTCTTTTATATAAGTTGACTCTTCTTCTAGAGGGACGAGAGCAACATGGAATCACCGTCGCGGAGAACCGGATTCTCATCCAACGCGGGGCAGCTACCGCTTATAATGCTTGTCCCCAGCCACCTTCTGTTGAAAGGGAGGAGAACGGTGTTGATCCGTTCTGCCTAGATAGCCTCAGAGGGGGCTTGGAGGACGTTCGCCTAAATTTGAGAAGTGACCAGTGGTTCCAGATCGCTCTCGATAAGCTCATTGATGGAGCTCGTCCCCCCAGCCCAGAAATTTCCGATATCCGGGTTTCCTTTGATACTCTTGCTATAGATGATGGCCCCAGAAATGGTAAGGAGAATGGAAGCAATGCATTCTACTTTGACGCTTCCACAGAATTCGGCGATATTTTCCAGCCGAGTTTGAGGAACGAAAGGGCATCCTAGGCTGACTTGATATATATAGATGACGGTTGCATCGACCCCAATGATGCGATCGATCTTGCAGCATCCCGAGATGCTTTGGGTGACCCAAATGAAGGCGACACCGATGAAGGCAATCACATTGCCTGGGAAGATGTCATCACTTCGGCAGAATCTGCTGCCGCTGTCAAGGAAAAGGGTATCGATGCGGCCCCTGAGGAAGTAGCCGTGAAAGCGGAACCTCTCGACGAGCGTGAAGAAGTTCTTGGAAACTTCGAAAGCGCATTAGCTAACGAGTGGCGGAGCAGGGCATCTTTGGATACGACTCCGGCAAGTGCCGAGGGGCCCAGTCTCGATCTTGTTCCGGGTGAAGGCTGTAGCCACCTGGAAGGTGAGATATCGCCGAACAGTCGCAAGGTCATCCCCCAGAACACCATGCCAGGGGAAGAACACAATGCACACAATGCTGCTAAGGACCTGATGGCTGTGGATAGCGTCAAAGCCGCTCTAAACGATATTGCGGCATATGAACTTAGCAGCATCAGGCCGGCCAGCGAAATGGCGGAGGGAACTGAGGAACCCGGGTATATAGAGCCGCCCATTTTACCGGTCGAAGAAATAAGTCCTTACGGCGGTGAATACGGCGCTGATATAAACATAGGCAGAAATTCGGTCCACATTCAGGGATCGTTTTCTCAACCTATAACGGAGTGCGACTGGCAAGAAGAGAGTCAAACTCTCGAGCCTGATGTGAGTGAGATGGATTCAGGTGATGACGGATTCTTTGCTCAGCTTCCTTTGTCTGTGGTCGAAGGACAATTGGATCAGCAACGAGGAGCGGAAGTGAGGACAGCAGAGCAATGGGACCAATCATGGCATGATCCTATTTGCTATCCTGCTTCGCTTCCACAATCCACCATGCCAACTTCCGAGTTCGCCATTGCTCCTCATGCAAACTCCATCCCGTCTCCCCTTCCACCACTTGGGTCTTCTATTCCGTCGCCCGCCAGCCCCATCCCGCCTCCTGTGGGTCGGACGCGAGAACTTGAGCAGCAGGGTGTAGCTGACTTGCTACAATTCGCGAAGGAACAACCGAATATGTGGGTGACATTAGTCGGGCTGTATTTGCAGGAGATTGTCAAACCACGTGCGATGGCAGAACTTGACGTCGGAGTGCTTGGGCGAGTTGACAGCGCCTGGGGAGTTTGGGAACCCGACGCGGTCACATCGGCTCTTCGCCAGTTCCGCCCTGATTTAGCGCCAACCGCATTTTCCTGGCCGCAGGGGCCCGAGGGAGAGTTACTGCAGAAGCTTTCGATGCAGATCATGGATGGTAATGAAGACTTGTTCCGAATTGCTATTGATATCTGGGCAGAGGAAATAGTTGCTACAAACCAACTGGCCAAAGGAGGAGAGATCCTGTTTCGGGCAGGGTGGTGTCCCGAGTCTGCATGTGCCGTTCGCGAAGACATGCTGAAATGCTTTATTTTCAATGGCCAGAATTGGTAGACGCTCATAACTATTTTCTTGCGGGTGTTGTCCGCCAAGAGACGGGACTAAGCGTGTGCACGTGGCTGGTATCCCGGCTAACGCTGTTTACATCCATGACTTTTCTTTGCGCGCTGCTGCGTCCCTCCTTCCCTTCTTCAACTATCCCATCCACCTTTACCTGTCTCCTGTCCTCCTTTTCCCGGTCTTTCTTCTCTCCACCCTCTTTACCTCTCTTATGCTCCCCTTCTTCTCTCGTGCCGTCTGACTCTTCGTATTCTTGCTTGCCTCTCTTGCTTCCCTTGGCCTCTGTGAGCTGTCGGCGGTTTCGCCTAGACACCATCAATTCTCGTTGGCATCGCGATGGAGTATCACTTTGTTCCTCCTGAAGAGCGCGCAAGGGATGAGAAAGGCAATCTCCTCCCTTGGGGTTATGTGTATAAGGAGTGAGTTGTAAATCCCTAACTCCCTTACTGCCTTAGTGCCCTACTTAAACTTGACTCCACTCGCCTCTCGCTTCTGCTCTCTATAAGACAGTTTGAAGCTCGTTACCATAGCTAACACACTCTTTGCCAAGTGAGTCCCGCAATCCACGTCGCCCTTCCGAGGAAACTGGGCCCTTCGGCAAAAGACGGAACGCCCGTTACGATGGTGCTCGCTCCCGCACTCGCACAGGCACTCCAGGAAAGAGAGAAAATCCTAACGTCGCTGAGTTCAGCCGCTTGTTTGCGCTGCAGCAGGAGGGAAAAGCTCGAAGTAGCCTACCCAAGTCATCGTCTTCCAGCCTTGAGGGTTCAAGGAAACCAAGTGAGAAGCTCGCGACAGAATGCATTCTCTATGGATACCGAAACAAGAACTCGGAGTGGAAGGTCATCGACAAGTACGAACGCATCTCTCAGAGCCTGATATGCGAAGACTATCCCCGCAGCGACCCCAGTTTAATAAATAAATCCCCCCAGATGCTCACAGACGGCGACGTTGTAATTCGCGCCGGCTTGTCTGTCGACGCCAACCGGAAGCCAAAACGGTACGCAGGGGGCTATCACTGGATCAAAGTTACCTTCGACTCGACGACAGCGGCAGATCGTGCTTGTTTTTTCTCACCACAGGAGATTGATGGGCATATTGTCTTCTGTGAGCTGTATCATGGTCAAGGGCCTTCAGAGGATATCCCCATTCCAAAAGACTCTTCTAAAGCCAGCCAACGGCGATCTAAGACTCACCATTCCTTTACGCACTCCACTTCGTTCCTTCATCCCAAGGAGCCTGATCATGCAACTCCTCCCCGGTCTCTAACAATGGCTCACCTTGTACCTGCGGGCAACACCGATGAGGAAGTTTCACAACTGTCCACTGCCACAGCCAGCTCGGCAACCGCGACCAGTCCAGAACAGGCTCAGCCTGCTCGTCAATGCCATATATCAGTATCAAAGCCTCAGTCTGAATTCATGACGCATATCCCAACTGTCCGTCGAGCTGTTCTTCGACCCGTTAGCGAGGCGCTTCCGCCCCAACCAACCCTTAGCGAGCGAATTCTTCGATCCATTCCGGTTCTGAGTTGGCTTACCGGTGACATAGTGGGTGACGGGCCTCAGCTTCGCGAGGATGGATCTTTTGACCGCAAGAAGTCAAACCTTTACTGGCGATTTTGGTACACGGTCGACAAAACATTTGGCACTGACATATGTGGCCTCAAGGAGGAGGCATAATCGTCAAGAATGCAAACCATTCCACGTCTCACGCTCTTTCGCACACCTTCGCCTCGTCTCCCGGTTACTTTCCGATGGCGGCTGCTTGGACCTCCCCTTAGGGTGACCGGGCTGAGCCGCTGCCATTCGGTTTCTCATGTTCAATTTACCAACTCCCTTCGTGTTCCCAAGCCAGTTTGACTTCTCATCACGATCACCTAGTTCTGCTGCAGGGCCTCTTTTGGAGTCACTTAGTGAGCGATTTTTTCAGTGAGAAACCAATAACGATTGCTCGGACCTCCCCTTCGGGGTGACTGGGCTGAGCAGCCGTATTCGGTAGGGAACCAGTGGGAGTTTCTTGGACCTCCCCTTCGGGTTGACTGGGCTGAGCACCATTCAGTTTCTGATGTTCCATTTATCAACTACCTTCTCCCTCCCCCCGAGTGACTGGGCTGGGCGGCTGTCATTCAGCCCCTCGTAATTCTGCTGCTGTGTGTCCCTCCCGAAGTCATCCAGCGAGCGACTTCTTTCAGTGAGAAATCGATGGCGGTTGCTTGGTCCTCCCCTTTGGGATGATTGGGCTCAGCAGCCGTCATTCGGTTTCTCCTGCCCGTTTCGACTTCTCTAGGATTAAACGGGCTAGGCAGCTATCATCCGGTTCCCATATCCGCTTAGACGCGGTGCCCTTTTGTTAATTATCAATACTTAAATATATAACCGTGGGCGGAGGGACTCGATGCTTCATGAAACTCGGAAGTGGTTTCTTTAATTCATGCCCCATTTGCCATTCACAACTGGCCAGCAAGTCAACGGACTTCCTATCTCGCCACTCGGTCGAGGGCGCCGCCATTCTATTATCCAGAAAAATTCCAGGATGTTGGTCTCACGCCCTGAAATTTGAGCTCAGAAAGTGCTGTGTCTTCTCGTTTGTTTGACCGCCATACCAGACTACCAACAAACCATCCTTGATCGGCAACAGACCTAGAGGGTGCAACATTCCGTCAACATTCGAAAATTGCTAATTGCAGCGGGCGCGCCTGCAAGGGCCAGCACACAGCGTCTCTTATCATTGTGTCAGTAACCGCAGATGTTCTCGACACGCCCAGGAGGCAGTGCCTTGTTGTAGTTTGTCTCTCTTTGCGAGAGCGAAGCATTACTATTGTTGTTGTGCCTAGATTTTTCATAAACCTAGAAGGTGCCTGCAGACATCATGTCTGGAATTACCCAGTGTATATTAGTTTTCCCGCTCAGGCTATTGTCTTAATTTCTGTCCTTTGATGGGAGTTGGGTTGCTCAGTTGTTATGGGATACTTTAATTTCGCGCTGCCATTCTTACCTAGATTGTTCTCTGTATGATATCTGTCATGTCTTTTCCGTATCCTCAGTCTAAGTATGAGGTTCTGCCTTCTACGCAACGGGTCTCTAAACTGAACGTAATTTGTTCAGTCACCATCAACCGAGCGTCGAACTCATATCGTCATCTACTCATCAGAGACAGGGCTCCTAATAAGTCAAGCTTGACCTCAATTTTGAATTTTAACCCATTTCTCCACATTAAACACTGCAAATTCCCATAGCAGGCGGAACTGTATAAATATATGGTGCCTAGATACTCTAGCCTCATTGAAGCCGACGAGATGGCGCTCTTGGCAGTTGGAAATCCCGGGCCGCCGGATTTCACCGGTGTGCAGTAGCAAGCGGCTATAGTTAGTACATATATTATATACTAAGGCTTTCCATGAATCCAATACTCAGTTTTTAAACAGTTTGACATTCTCTGTGAGGAAAAGACCCAGCGTGAGCGGATCCATCATAGCCAAAAGGCTTTAGAGCTTTAATTATTACAGCAGTACTAACGGATGCTGATCCTAATAAATAAAAACAATGACGCTACATATTTGGGCTCCCTTTGTCAGTTTTGAAGATTTTAGAGATTACCTCAAGCTCCTTTTTTTTTCCCGCTCTCGCCAATCATGCAACTTAAAGGCTTCGGTGGCATCTCCAACACAGACCCTTCTCGGGGCTGGTTTTGCCATGCCTTCTCCTGTAGCTTCCACTGCTTACCAACTATGCTCTTCACTCCAGGAATCCAGTTGCGCTTCGGTAGTTCGATCCACCTCTGTTCAAACCACTCATATTTAAGACTGGGATCCATGACCATCGCGGTATAGTAGGCAAGTGAAGTGTCTATAAGCTTGTAGTATTCGTTAAGCTTGTCCCAGGCTGTCTCACAGCAAATATGAAGCCATTCGTAAACTGGGCTCTTATCAGCCATCGATTTAAACCGCTGACTGGCCTCATAAAAAAGTGTGAGATAAGCATGTCGGAAATAGGGACCCAATCCTGCAGACCAACATCCCGCCGTTCAGATAGTTTGGTGTAGTGTAAAAGAGGCTTCAATACTGCTATAACCTCACTTACACCTTTCCATTCTTCAGGCGACAAGACATTACTCACGTATTAGCATTAATAGGGTTGAGTTCCAGCGGGTTTTATTTATTAGCAAGAAGCTAGAGGGACTAAAGTTAGCAGATAAAGATAAGATAAACGAGACGAACGTTCACGTGCAAATCTCTTACCTCGTGTTCTCGGCCGCACGCTAGGCCATTCAACATTACCCGATCCACCAACCTTACTTAATCCGTTCAAACATTCCCTCGTTGCTTTGGGCTTCTCCGAATTGAGCGGATGATATTTGTGAGCTTTCCAATGAAACTACGTCCTGGCCAAGTTCGCCTCAGCTCTTCCATATCACTTTTTTAGCTCACCTCCCTCAACTGCGAGTGCGAATGTTTCCGGATTTTCACCATGTAAAAAGGCTTGCGCAACAAGATTAAGAGTGTGAGCAAGACACCTTATCCAGCGCTTAGATCGGTCCGCCTTTTTGTAATTCGGGTCAATGTTGCTTAATCCCGCTCGCGGAGGATCGGTACGATATGAGCGGTAACGTTTGCTCCGCTATGGTCACCGAATAGGCGGCTCATACTAGGTTAGGGATGCCGCCGTTCCCAATCCTCATCAACAAAGTGGGCGATCAGACTGATTATATGTTTTTTAGCAAAGGGCGCCGTCCAAGTATCAAAGGAAATTGTAATCTGGCTTCGCGACTTCCGGATAATATCTTTCCTGATATTTTTTTGTCGTTGGAACTCGCTAAGCACCCACTTCCGAAGGGTATCACTAGACTTAGGGAGATAGTCTAGCACGGTGCGGTTGATTAAGCGAATAAAAGACAAAAAAAAAAACCGATTTTCCACCATTGTTAGAGCCAGGTGACAGCAAATCACCCATTGGAGGAAAAGGAGATGGAGTTCATCTATTAATTTTCTACTAAACAGATGACCGGCCGGTTGCGAAATGAAGCTGCTGGCGATTGGGGAATTTTCAGAAGGCTCTGTGCTGGAGTGCTCCTTTTGCTCTAGCCTGACAAAATGCTTGTCTTTTTCGACTATTCCATGTTCATTCTTGAGGTGACGGAAAGGAGTGCTTGTCGCTTTTGCCACATATACGGTTGACTTCTGCTCCGTGCACTTGCAGACCAAGCATTGCCAGCATTTTGCCCCATCCTCAATTCTCTTTAACTCGATCCCAAGCTTCCACACTCTTGATTTCTTCCCGCAAGTTCCCTTATTTTTTCGTGCTACGTTTTTCGCCCGCACATATTCAGTACCATCGATAATGAAGCTGTTATGCCCATCATTATCACTGTCGCTGGCTCCAGCTTGGGCGGAAGATTGATTATCGTCTTCATCATCGCTATCGATATTGAGATCGCGTAAGAGGTCATTGATGTCATCGAGATCCATTAGCTAGGATATTTGTAGGTACCGGCGGTTAGGGGCTTATGAGAAAATACAAACAAATCTTGTTTATTGTAGCTAGCTATCTACCAAAGATTCTAGTATAGAGATTTAAACTTGGAGAAGCGAAATACTAAAGTGGGAATGTGTAATAGTAGGGCTCAAGCCCTGAGCCACCACCAGATAAATGATCGGCTTGATTCCTTCCTAGATATGGCTCATTAGTTGCGATATCTCCATGTGGCTCAGAGCTGGCTTGCTCGGCTTGGTACCTATCTTTGCTGGCATGCTAGCTTGATACTAGTCAACCCAGCTTGGTCGGCTTGATGCCAATCTGAGGATAGCTCCACACTGGTTAACGACTCTAGCTCAGCTCGATACCTATTTAAAGTATAGTAAGGCTCTGGTCAAGCCGGCTTGGTCGGCTTGCAAATCAAGCTGAGCCAAGCCGCTTTAAGCCAAGCTTGATACCGGCTTGACTTATTCGGGGCCAGCCCTGATCAGAGGTCTTACTTAGATCAGTAACATCGTATCCACTAGTCATGCGTTGGCAACTTTGAAGATGGAGCAGTTACAATACTGTCATATTCGGAGGGCAGTTACATTCAGTCAGAAATTCAAGGACAAGGCGAATAAAACAGAGCCCCCCAGCTATTCAAGCTGCCATTAGCATCAGCTTAAGAATTAGTGGTTCCGGTCAGCGGTGCCATCTGGAATATGGATGTCATTTTATTTGTGTCGGGAGCGGGGAAGGAACATGAGCGTACAAACAACGAGCTTTTCCTATTGAGACTGCACTCTATATTCCTTTGCTAGAGCCAGTATACGTATTATTTTCACCCAGGATTTCAAATCGGCAGCTCTCATCAGGTCTTTGAGCCGTCTATCTAGGCTCCTGATTCTTCCAAATCAGCCTGTTCACCTCCTCAAGACAGTAGGAGCATATGTTTGATATCGCCACCCCCGTGGAGGAAGAATATCTTTGCCAAATCAATGCTCCCGAGAAAGACGGGAACAGCGGACCCTTGAGCCTTCTAGAGAATTCCGTATACATGGGCCAGCTTATATTCAATAGTATAATAGTATACAGGAGGGCACTAGTATTCTAGTCCACACGGTGGACACAATATTGATCTGATATAGTCCATTTCCGTGTAACTACCTCGCCGCTGCAAAATCCAGATACAAAAGAAGCGCAGGCTTATCTCGGTGGCTCAGCCCTCCCTATGTGGTAAAAAAGCGGGAGTTGGGATGCCAAGATTCTGTCAGATATGCTAAGCTAAAATAGGGTAGTACATAGGTAGTGATTTTACCATAATAGATCTGACAGATTCTCAAACATTACTAGTACTAGTATGCATACGCCAAATATCTTGGCGCAGTTTAGCGCATATGCTGCCGAACAGCTATCGTATATATGACGTTCGTCTCTGCATCTTCCTTTTGCTTCTTGCCCAGGGTTCTGGAGTATGCCTGCCAACAAACGGAAGCGGGGTTCTGGCGGTAGAAGCCAACCCTCATTTTCGCTCACTTCTTCCAGTTTACCTCTCGGGTTCTGCGCTTGAAACTTCTACCTCTGATTCAACACCGTTGTCCAATCAAAGCTTTCAAAGGTTGAAGAAAGAATGGATTAGAGATCATCACCCGAATGACCCGAGTCTGTATTATTGTGACTACAATGCGGCCGAGGCCGCAGCTCGAGCCGGCCTCCCTGGGAAAAGAGAACTCGGTGGTGGATATTTGTGCTCAGAGTGTCTTGGATTTGAGGATATAGAGCACCACAAGGGATGATGGTAGAAGGGATATTAGAAACCCTAGAGCGGAGCTCATAGAGGGTGTATATAAGACAGAGATAGATGGAGCGGATGGCTAAGAGGCCGATCGGTGTATAATAATAATAAATTGCTACTCCGATCGGCCTCTTGGCCACCCGGTCCATCTATCTATGTCTTATATACACCCTC